>PVKA01001132.1:0-120622 GCA_004027165.1 Ctenomys sociabilis | reverse complement strand
AACTTTTATTGCTGTTGTGATAGTACTAGGAATCGAACTCACAACCTCACACTTGCCAGCAGGTGTTGTGCCTCTGGGCTACCTTCCATCCCTGTTCTTGCATTTCTCAATAAATTGGAAGTCTTCTATAAATACAAACTGATAGTTTATTCTGTCATTTCTGCTAGTGAGAGCAATGAAAACATGTACACCATGGTTTTCTGAGTTGGCCAAGGATATTATATAAAATTTAAATGAATAAAAGCTACTGTTTCACTACTTCCAAAACTCACTCACATGAAATTTTCCAAACTCCAGAATGAGGATGGCAAAGTAGATTGAACTCATAAACATTTTCAAGACACTTGAATCATTGCCTCACTACCAGAACCCTTAAATTAGAACTAAATGTGCTGCTTTCAAAAGGCAGTCCAACATCCAAAGCCAGAGAAAAGAAAATCATAATAATTAAGAATAACTCAGAAAAATGACTTAGAAGAGGAAGATGAGGCTAAAGACACGTCACATACTGCAAAGTAACTCAGCTTTCAGTTTCATGAGCATTTCCTTTCTTCACTTCCTACAAAGTGAATTTAGCAATTGCTCCTACTTTCAGCTCATGTTTAAGAAGGTTATCTACTGAGTTCCTAGATTCCATTGACAGAGGTACGACTGAAAATTGGGCATATGTAACCAGTAAGCACTTTAGGCATGCTCTTTCTTGGCAGAATCAAAATATTATTATAAATCACCACAGAAACACTACTAATTGTGCTTTGCAAATTAAATCAATGAGGCATCCATGCAAAGGAAGGATGGCTCTTGTTGTGCCTGTTTAAAGCAAGAAGAAAGTTCTGGGTTGCACTGACAGCTTAACTTTCTCATGTAATTGCAAATCTAAAGTCTTTCTTTGCTGCTAATTTTGTATGAAACATATCCGTGCTAAATATTCCCTTAACATACACCTAGAGATGTTTATTTACACAGATGCAGGCGATTTGAATTCAGGGAGAGAGGGTCAGTGAAACCAGAACTGAGGGCCAACCCCTTTCCGATGGTAATTTGTGGTTTTTCCTACATTTAGTGGTTACAAAGGGGCCTTAGACTCTGTTAGCCATGGCCAATATTGTACCATTTTTATGAAATCTTGAGAAATAAAAGCCTTGTTCTTATAACTCAATAAATATTCTAGCGCACTTTAGGTAAGTAGAGCAGGAGAGCAAAGAAGGAAGAAAATCCGGGTGGTGTCATGTAAGTAGACAAAATTCCTGCAGAAGGGAACTGCTTGTCCATTTTCTTTACCTTAGGCAGGAAAACAAACTAGTGTCTGGATATAAGCTAAATTGAGGTAGCAATAAAATAAATTAGGCAGAGAGCCATGCTTGGTATTCGGTTCTACTTAGATCCATTTCCATGCAAGCTTCTATGTGGAGTGAGTAAGCAAGATATTGTGAAATATATAATCTTTATAATGAAATATGTGTATGCTTGTGAGAATAAAAACATTCATGCATGGGCTATTCACATGAATAATGAAATAGAAGGGCATATTGACCAAAAATAAGGGAGTGAACTAGAAAATGAGGAATTTTAAGACATTCATAAGTACCATTTGAATGACAGCTTTTGCATGTTAATTTTATTCTCCTGTAACACTAGTTGAATGTTCTGAACCAATTTGGAAAATGCAAAGACACATATAAAATCTTCATGTGTTGACTCAAAAAGAAACAGGGTCAAAACGGCCAAGAGGATAAAATGAGCTTAGCGAAGGAATTGTGTCCATGAGAAAGGAGAGGGTGATTTCCCTGTCTTCGTATTTTGTTTGTCCTTTGATGTGTTCGATAATTCATATCACTTCTGTCACACAAGGAATCTGAAAATGTTAATATTACAGAAATTGAGCATAGGATGGTGGTTAACAGATAAGAAGAAAGAGGGGAAGTGTGTTTGGTCAGTGTGTGCTGGATTATACTTAGGAGAAATAAGATCTGGTGCTTTATCACGCAGAAGGCATTATGGGTAAAAAAATGTATGTTGAAAGACAAAATAGAAAAGAGATTTAATTTATTCAATGGGAAAGAAAAACTGATATAATGAAAAGGACAAATGAAAGATGGGGAAAATACATATTTGTTAATATGTGAAGAATGTTTTGAATAGTTGTAGGACCAATTTCTGCTGGTCTTTTGAAAGGAGCAGTTCAGGGTTGAAATTATTGTTTTTATTCTTCTTATTAATATTTTTCTTTTGAATGTTTTACAATGATTTTGATATTGTTTGTTTTATTTTGTTTTGTTTTGTTTTAACCCATCTGCACCACCTTTACATCTGGTCATCTCAACAACTAATTTGAAGATAACATCATGCAGGACAGCAACCATTGTTGAATTCCTATTAGTTTGCTTAGTGGACTTTTGTACCATATCTAATGCTGCTTTTTCTCTCTCTCTCATTATTTGTGTTCCTTAAAAACTAAAGCAACAAAAATATTTTTAATGTTTTCACCTCAGAGAAGTGATGTGAGAAGACAGATAAATTTACACAGAAGTGAGCATTACAGAAATTAACATACATATTGAAATATTACACTTTACCATATGAATAATTTTGTATTACATTATAATATTTCCCCCAAAATTTTAGCTATGGGACACAACTTTTTCTGAAACGTTGTCTGGAAAAGTAATATCATTTAAGTGTCATACATAAATTTTTAATTTCTACAAAGTTTAAATCCCGTCTATGGAATCCCAGTTGAGAAAGTAGCTTGGATTTTTTAAAAATGCAATTTTCTGATTTCTTTTGGAAGTAGATCATGTCATGTCTTGTTTGTTTTCAAGGTGATATAATTAATATGATATTTCAACTTCTTTTCACAAAATTGCACCTTTCTTTTGCTTCTCAAGCATTCAGTGCCTGCATGCTTAATTTGTGATTGAAATGATCATATTCCATTCCTTTGGTTTGCTTTTAATATATAGAAGCAAGATTTGTTTCCAAAGCTCTGTCATTTCTAGCTTTTTCTTTAGCTGGTAAATAAAAGCAGCATTTGTTTAGGATTGGCATTTATTTGCAGGTTTGTTAGACATCAGCCCATTCATGTGACCTGAATAGAGATTCTATGGGCATAGATGTTGGGAGCCGAGCCAAGATGGCGACCGCTCCTCGCTCCCCCGCCCATCGTGTCAGCCAAGATAGCGCCTATATCCGGCTTCCTGGTTCTTGTTGCTGTACCAACCTCTCCCTTATTTGGAATAAGCCCGTCATTGCTGTAAGATCTACCAATAGTAATCGGCCACGTGTATAATCATGATTGGTATATGGAACCTATATAGCTTCTTGTATCAGAAAATCCGCCATGCTTGCACGGTAGGAGCTGCGGATAGCGGACGCATGTAGAGGCTTGCATCCCACTCAATAAAGGCTTGCTGAACCCATTGCTGAGTGTCTGAGTGTCTTCTTCCGCGGGACGGGAGCGGCGCCGGACACATAGACACATCAAACTAAACAAAAAATCAAAAGGGGAATAAATAATCATATGTAAGATACCCCAGAATGAAATTTCTAGAATGTTACATTCTTCACATTAGATATGAAGATCAACAACTCTTTACCTTCAGTTCCATCTCTTACACTTAACTGGTCATGGAGAAAAAACAGAAAAGAAAGAAACAGGAAATTGGATTAAACCTAGATGGATAGTTTCTTGGTACATAAAAACTATATTTTAATAGATAAAATTATGTATGTAACATTGTTATATTAAGAATATAAACCCTTTATATAATGAAAAATCCTGACTATTCATATTTAGCAATATGGAAATGAATGGTCACTAATCTACTTCCGGCAGTCTCTTCACTTGAAAGCCACAACCTGAAAAGTATAATGCCTATTCTAGAAAGGGATTATCCTAAAAGTACTTTTTCAATAACTGATATCCTGGATCAAGGAGATAGCTCAGCAGTCTAAGCGCTGTCTGGCAAGCACAAGAACACAGGTTCAATCACTGGCACCACATGCTATGCCAGGCCCAAGGCAGGGTCCATTGAGCTGGCCACTGAAACCAGGCATGGTGGTGCATGCCTGTAATCCTAGCCCTAGGGAGGCTGAAAATGGGAGGAGCACTATGAATCCAAGCTGCATAGCAAGACCCTGTACTAAATACATAAAAAAAAAAAAAATTTAAAAGTATTTATTTCCTGGAATTATCAAAGGTTAAGACAGAAAAGCACATAATTTTATTAAAACATATCAACAGTTGTATCAAATCTATTTAATGGTAAAGAATTATATTCTGTAATTTCAGAAAGCACTTCTTTGCTACATTGCAAACTTAAGTAGAGAAATATAAAATATTCCAGAAGAGTTGAAAAGTTGTGGTACAGTCATTCTTACAATATTTCCAAAAAAGAAAGAAGATCGGTTAGGTTTAGATGAGTTAGAAAATTCACTAGATATCAGATCACATACAGAGTCCATTTATATCTCTAGATGATAGAAATAAGGAAAAAAGCATTGAAAAATTCTACCATGTACCTTATCAACAATTATTCCACCAAAAAAAGAACAAGTCATCGTTTGCATAGGGAATTCTACAACTACATTGAAAAGAGAAGCTGACAAAATGGAAAACTGGGAAGATTCAGTATTATAATGAGGTCACACTCCCCAGATTCAATGTATTCTCAATCAAAAGTGTTTATAGAACTTTACAGGGTGACTGAAGAATATACTTAAAATATAGAAGGAAAAATATCAAGGTTATGTACAAGACATGTGAGCTAGTTCTTTCCCCAATGCCAAGGAGTGAATCAGATCACCTTCCTGAAGAGGAGTTGGGTAGTTTTTAAACAAAAGGGGAGAAATCCCTGAATAAAATATCACCTTGGCCTCAGTCTCACAGAGATTTACAGTGAAGATTCTAGATTTTAATGTGGATGAAGGACTTTAGGTTGCTAATCCAGCTTGAGGCACATGGAGTAGGATTAATCCAACCACCTAGCAGAAGGAAATACAAATCCTTATCCATATGGTACCTGGGTTCACATTTTTTAAAAGACTCTCTCCCATAAGACACTTTGCTTTCATCCACCAGAAAATTAATGTGAAAAATACAAGCATTTAAAGTATCTATCACGTGCTTGGCAACCCTTCTAAATGTGGCATTTGTGTGTGATATATAACCCAAAAAACTGAGTGGCTGCATCCCTAAAGGGAAATTTCATCCCAGGACTCAGAGGCAACCACATATTAATCTTTAAAAGGCCATAAATAAAGAAGGAAATAAGGTAGTATTTTGAAACTCAAATATATCAGTCAACATGTCTTGATAAATTGACTACACTTTCCGATTAAAAGTCAAAGATACAGCAGGCACAATGCACACATTTCTAAGCTCAGCTGCTCCAGAGGCTAGGCTGGGATGATCACAAGTTCAAGGTCAACAGGGGCAACTTAGGGAGACTCTGCATCAAACTAAAATTTAAGAAGATATCTGAGAATCATCTCAGTGGAAGAGTGTTTACACAGCATGTGCAAGGTCTTGTGTTCTATCTCCAATACTTAAAAAAAGACAAAAATAACCAAATGACTTGTTTTGCCTCTGGAGCATAATAACTCATGGAAATTTCAATTGAAAGAAAAACAAAAGCATGTAAATAAATATAAAAATACAAATACAAGTCTGTGTTAGAGCTCTTCCTATGAGCAGCCTGAGGTGACCCGTGAAAATAGTTTACTACCCTCTTAACCCAGAAAACTTCACAAAATCCTGCAAATCAAGAGGCTCAAATCTTTGTGTTTACTTTAAGAATATACATGAAACTGCACAGGCCATCAACGGTGTGCATATCTAAAAGGTCACCAAGTATCTGAAGGATGTAACACTAAAGAAGCAATATGTGCCATTCTGGCATTACTATAGTGGAGTTGATAGGTGTGCCTAGGCCAAAGAGTAGGCTGGACACAGGGTCAGTAGCCCCAAAAAGTGCTGAATTTTTGCTGCACATGCTTAAAAATGCAGAGAGTAATGCTGAGCTTAGGGGTTTAGATGTAGATTCTCTGGTTATTGAACATAGCCATGTGAACAAAGCACCCAAGATGTGCCACCATACTTACAGAGCTCATGGCTAGAATAACCCATACATGAGCTCATACTGAAATGATCCTTACTGAAAAGAAACAAATTGTTCCTAAGCCAGAAGAGGAAGTTGCACAGAAGAAAAACATATCCCAGGGAAAAAAAAAAACCATAAGAAACAAAAACTTAGGGCACAGGAATAAAGTAAGCATAAAATAAATGCAAGTATTTTTTTTTTTAAAAAAGACCGTTAGCTTTCCAACACTGAGACATACTATGTGACACCCACAATTTAAAGGAGGAAAGCGGTTAGTTCACTCTTGGCTTCAGGAGATTTAGGATATGAACAGCCCTCTCCAAGGGAGGGAGCCAACATAAGGGCATGGTGAAGTCTAGCTGCACAGTTGGGTAGCAGGGGGGCCCACACCCAGTGCTGGGGTTGGATGCAGTACCCATAATCTCACCTCTGTGACCTGCCCAGACACACCCATCAAGTGCAGTCTTTATTAATCTACTGGGTGTTTCTTCATCCAATAAAGCTAACAATTAGAATACCAGGCACACATGCTAAATAGATTTCTATTTGCAGTACTCTTTGCACTAAAGTCATTTACAGTGATAACAGATTCAATTCACTAAAAAGATATAATAATTTAATTGACTATGCATTGAATAATATAGCTTTTTAAGATACAGTAAAGGGTTGGTGAGATAGCTCAGCAGACTAAGCACCTGCCTTGGCAAGTGCAGAGACAGGGGCCCTATCCCTGTCCAGCATGCGACACTGTTTCCATCCCCAGGGCACACTGAGCCAGTAAGCAAGTCTGGGTATGCTGATACACAGCTGTAATCCCAGCACTGGGGAGGCTGAAAACAGGAGGATCACTACAAGTCCAAGCTGCATAATGAGATCCTGCACTAAATACATGAAAAACAAACAAACAAAAAGATATAGCAAACAAAATTAAATAATTAAAAACAAATAGGCAACATAGAAATTGTAGTAGGATGTGTTTCATAAATTATCGTTTACTTCTCTTGGTAATTACTAAATTATGAAGAAAATAATAATGACTTTGATTGATACGGATAACATAAAAATTTGGATAGATAAACAAGCATAGAATGCTGCATAATGAATTTTAGAATATTCATTATTTTTAGCACCCCTAAACGTTGTGACCTGATTCTAAGAGATAGCTCTCTGAACTTGGAAAAGCAGTGCTGAAATAATTTTTCGCCATGAAATTACATAGAGGAGGCAGATGACCAACATGATAAAAGAGTATTTTATATTATAGTTGGCAAATAATTTATAAATATAGAGAAATCCTTAATCAAGAAAAAAAAATCTCAACAGAATAACAGGTCAAAAGTCTTGACTATACAGCTCACTACAGAATTTAACTTTTAAAATCCTTTTTAAAAAATGAATTTAATGGACTGGGGAGATAGCTCAGTGGAATAAGTACTTCTGTGGCAAGCACAAGAGCCTGAGTTCAATCCCCAGTTCTGCCAATAACTAAATAAATAAAAATAAAAAATAAATTTAATTAATGGCCAATAAATATATGGACACTTGGATGATAATCCTCAGGGAAATATAAAAACAAATCCTGAGAAGATGAAACTATGCATGAGAAACAATTACTAAAATGAAAAAGAAAATACCAAGTATTGTAGTCAATGAAAAGAAAATACTAACTATGATGTGAAAAAATGTATTGCCATTTAAACTTTGTGGGACTGTAAATTAGTTTTAACTATGTGGAAAATGATTTGGCATAGCTAATAAAGCTTAACATATGCTTATAGCATCCCAGCTAATTTCATAGACATGAACTATTACTTCAAGTTTCATGTGAAATTTTGGATCCATCAAAATGCAATCGAGTTGTGTTAGTTTTTGGTTGCCGGGACTTAATACCCAGTACCCACATGGTAAAAAGGAAAAGTTCACTGCAGCTCAATTTGTAGAGGTTTCTATCAATAGTTGGCTGGTTCCAAGGCAGGGAGGCAGGGCAGAGGGGCATCTCAGAGCAGAAATAGTCTGTGGCAGGCAGGCAGTCAGGAGGGCAGAGAGGGGTGTCAGATACACCCTTCCAAGCCACACCCCCAGTGACCGGCATCTCCACAACAAGTGTCATCTCCCTGCACTACACCCAACTATAAATTTATCAGTGGTCTAATCCAGGGATGAATGCCAACCTTCTATGGTCCAGTAACCTCTGCAAACTCCTCCGTATGAATGCATGTGGCTTTGGAGGGGGTATCTATATTAACAGGATAGTACATCTCAGTGATGGAATTCCAGTAGATCCTTCTGACCCTCCAATGTGGATCTAAAAGGATGGTACAAATCAATAAATGTTCATATGTTAATAAAATAAAAAATACAACTAAGTACTCTAAAGATATATAATAATAATAATATAAAAATAAAATGAGAAAATATCTCAGAAGACTCAAAAGTGCCCATGCTATATCACTTACAGAATGTTCAAAGATAGATAAAACAAGAAAATATTGAGTACATTCGTGGGCTAGTGACTGGAATTAAAAAAGCAAAAGCAAGAGAGATTCTAATGTTGATTTCCTGGGTATACTTATTTTGGCAAATATATTAAATGTTGCACTTATCTCTATTTTTATAAATATATATTTTAATTGGATCCACCATGAAAATGTTACTACAATTGCTTCCAAAATTGGAATTATTAAGGAACAATTCAAATGAAAGCATACCACATTTCTAAGGCAAACAAGAAAAAGCAAGGGTGTATTTTAAGGAAATCTAAATAAATAGAGTTATAGTATTCATGAAGTAAAACCTGCTGCTAAGATTTTAAGTGTTCAAATAGGTCTCTAGATTGAACACAGCCACAGTAATCATTGCTTTTGTTTATTTTCCATTTAGTGGGCCTTGACAGGTAGCTTCTAAACTTCACACTAAAAGCCTAACAAGTCAGAAATAGAAACTATAAAGGGACCAGACACGAGAACTTTCCTGTCTGATATCAAGTCCTATTATGAAGTAGGGAGATTAAGACTCTGCAATTTGCAGATAAATATATAGATAAATGCAAAACTTCATACAGTAGTGCTTTAGAAACACATTGTATATGTATAGTTAGTGCACGACAGAGGTGGTAATGAACATTTAAGATAGATTGGCTATATTTTAAATACTTATATTTCAATATGTTTTACTATAAAATTATTTTATTTGCTAGTCATTTCCAACTCTAGACTATCAGAAATAATTGCAACAATAGTAATTTCTCCATCAGTGATCTTTTTTATACAGTGTATATATTTTACATATATATATATAAATGTTCAGCTTTTATCTTTCAAATATATATATATATATATATATATATATATATATATATATTTGTTTGTTTCACATAATGCACTTCATAATAAAATTTAAAAGAAAGACATTGGCTGGGCGTGGTGGCGCATGCCTGTAATCCCAGCACTTGGGAGGCTGAGGCAGGAGGATTGTTGTGAGTTCAAGACCAGCTTGAGCTACCAAGTGAGCTGAAGGACAGCCTGAACTGCATAGTGAGACCCTGTCTCAAAAAGACACTAAAAAAAAATAAAAGAAAGACATTGAACCAGGTGGAAGTTACAACTGCTCTGTCTCATCAGTCTTCCAGCCTGAGGTATCACAACGACAGCAATTTCCTGACAGCATCTCAAGGCTGATGTGCCAAAACATAATAAACAGCTATTTGCTCCTTTACTTGATGAGTGGTAGAAAGAAAAACGAAGGCAGTTTCTGGCTTAGAGAAATTAGCGGTCTTAACAGACATGCGAAATACCAACGGTTCCAAGAAACATTCTTTAAAGCCAAGATGTAAAGAACATTCACAAAGTCTTCATCTAGAGCTACACCCCAAATACTGGTCTCTGCCCCTAAAGACTTTGGCCTTGTGGTGCTGTAGGTGAGCTACCGATGCTCCTGTCTGAAGGCCGTCCCTCCAAAGAAGGCTGCCAAGTCCCACTCAGCTATGACTTCCTCTTGCTCTGAGGGATCTCTGCATTTCCCTTCCAATTAGATCATTTGTATCATAATTTGAACATATTATTATTTCTTAGATCCTGAAAAAGCAAATCATTTCTTTCCTTGCATATCAAAATTCCAAGAAAATGTTCAGCTTTTATCTTTCCTATGATTTTTCCTTCTTTTCCCTCCCCTTTCCTCCCTTTCCTTCCTTCTTTCTTTCCTCCCTTTCCTTCCTTCCTTCCTTCTTTCCTTCCTTCCTTCCTTCCTTCCTTCTTTCCTTCCTTCCTTCCTTCCTTCCTTCCTTCCTTCCTTCCTTCCTTTCTTTCTTTCTTTCTTTCTTTCTTTCTTTCTTTCTTTCTTTCTTTCTTTCTTTCTTTCTTTCTTTCTTTCTTTCTTTCTTTGCAAGAATTCACTAAATAATTCACAATGACCTCAAACTAAAACTCAGAGTCTTGACAGTCCTCATCCTGTCTCAGGCTCCTGAGTGTTGGGATTACAGGCGTGTCCCACCAGGACTGGCCTCTGTAGCTTTTTAAGTTCATTTCCTCATGGCTTTTGCTGCCACCACTCCTGCAAAACTTATCCTTTTTTCTAGGGCCTCAGGGCCACCTTTCTCCATTGCCCATGGCTCCTTCTCTTTGTCCTTGTTCTGTCACCAAGTGTCTACTGTGGCTGCTCCCTCTGTCATCCTGGAACCCTTTCTTCACGTGGATTCTAGGACACCACTCTCTCATACCCATGCACATACCCCACTGGCTTCTTATTTCTGGCCTCTTTTGCTACTTGTCTCTCCCCTTCATGCACTGTACATGCTGTGTAGTTACCAGCATCCTTGAAAATTCTGGGATTTTCCACCTGCTTTCCCTTAATCCCTGGGCAGTTGCATCCAGTGGTAGATTTTAAATAGCATCCACATGTGAAGAAGGCTCACCTTCGCTTTCAGCCATGAATGCTTCACTGAATCCCACTGAGCTACTCAACTGTTTTTTATTTGGATGCCTAATAGACTAAACTACTGCAGTATGATTTCTCCAAAAGCTTTTTCATTTCCCATCTTGGGCAAATCATGACTGAATTCTTTAAGTTTTTGCATCTTTGTTAATTTCTCAGTTTCTCTCAAGGCTGATATCCAGTCTGCCTGTATGAACTGTTGGCATTGTGTGCTCCTCTAGACCATATCTACATGCTGCTTTTTTTGGTGGCTTCAACATGTTCCAAATTGGTTTTCTTCTCACTTCTCTCTCTGATGTAGAGACTATCTCAAGAGTGGGACAAGAAAATGTGAGACCAGATTCTGCCCCTTTTCTGCTCAAAACTCTCATCTGCTTTACATTTCAGTAAATGTATGTGAACTTTCTCAGTGTCTACAGTCTGCTCATCTTTCTGCTTCTACTTGCTCAGTATACAAAAGCCATGTAAATAAAGACCTCATCGCTTCTGGGCAGAGGAGTGTGCCTCTACCTCAGGACCTTTGTATTTTATTTTCCTGCTCTAAAGTATTCCTCCTTTTAGATATCTCTGTAGTTTGTTCCTTTGTTTTCCTTACTTAAATATCAATTTCTCAATGAGGTGACTTGTTTTGAAGTTCAAAACAAGTAAATTTAAAAATTTACTCCCCTCTCAGTATCTAAGTCCCTTGTATCTTGCTCTGTTTAATCCCAAAGAATTGACTCATGTTATCATTTACTCACTAATTTTTTTCTTTCCAAAGTTCAGGAACACATCTCTTTTGTCCACTGACACTTCTGTTGCACTCACACACAGAGGAAAGTCCGATGTTGACCAGATGTTCTGTGTATACGTGTTCCACGGATTACTTGTATTGATTGTGTAAACTGTGTTTTAAGAGTTTTGAAGAGGAAAAGAGCAGTACCAGCCAGAAGAGCTAAAGAGTTTTGAACAGACACAATTGCTGCTTGTATTGCACACACACACCATGTGTGGTTGAGATCAAGCAGAAAGAAAAACACTCACCTTGGATGGAAGAGGTGGAAAATAGGCAGAATTTAGAAGACTCTAACTCTTCAGAATAAGAGTCAGTTTCTCAGTGGGTCCTCATTGTGATGTCCTGGTAAAAAAGAAAGATCTTCTTTCCCCCTGCTAGGATTCTAATCTCCTATGAAGCATTTACTTTGAATTTGGTAGTTCTCTTTCCAGATGAATCACATGATAAACTAGTTCATTGCAGTAGCAATCTAGGGTGGTCTCTCCACGCCTGGAATTGTTTCACTCTTCTACAATCATGGAATCTTATTGTTATATATTTACCATGAAATAATAACTATGATTACTTTATCCCTTGAAACTAAGAACAATGATTAAATCCTGGCCAATGGGAGAGAAGAGAAATTGCATATGGAATTTATGAAAGGTATATTGTTAAATATTTGGGGGAAGGGTGCTGGAATTCAAGGTGTTTGCTGGTGCCTAATAGCCATCCTGGACCATGAGGCAGCACTCAATTATGAAAAATCCTCAAGCAACACAGGAGAACAGATTCTGTGGCATTTCATCATTGAAATCTGCCCCTTAGTCCCAAGTTTATGAGACCTGTGCTGTATTTTTTCTGAGAAAAAAAATTAAGCCTTTGTGTTTAAATTATGAATGTTTTGGCTTCCTAATATTTGCTGTCTCTCTTATTTTTTAATAATTTTATTGAGAAGTAAATAGCAATGAGACAGTTTCAATAAATATTACATTGCATATTATTGTCTTCTTAGTGGTTATTTATAGTACAAGATGCAGACATGATATCCTGTCCACCAATACTATTAGTACAAATCTTTCTTGTCATTGAATTAAGAGAAAGTAGCTGTATATCTATCCTAATATTTTGTATGTACAGATACAAAATGGTCCTTCATTTATATCCCCTTGTTTTGTTTAGTTTTGTCAGAGAAGGGTATTCCATTGCCATTTAAATATTGTAGGTACAATAGTTCAGCAAAATATTCCAATTACAATGCAATAGTAATGGGTTATTCATAGGACTGTCAATGTCAGAAGTTCTTGACTTGAGTCATTTAAAACCAGCATATTAATATGGCTTTACTTTTTATACCTCATTTTTATACTTTTCTGCTGGATGGTTAAGACCAATATAAAGCAAGACCTATATAACAAGAAATGTAACTTTTGTATCTGCCAAAGTCAATCAAATACCCTCAGGACTTATCCTGAGACCCTGTACAGCAGTTTGTAGACCCTTTGTCAGTGTCAGCCATGTGGATGAGTCATGGACATTGCTTGACCAATTTTCTCTCTGTGTCATTCTCATTATTAAACAGCAGCTATAAAATTTGTTATCACTATTCCGTTATCCTAAAGATGAAACTGTTCTCTCAGACATTATATGAAAATATGAAGCTATAACCTATACAATTCATCTATGGTGTAGTGGTAGAACACTTAACTTATATGAAGCCCTGGGTTTGATATGCAGCACTAGACCAACCAACCAAACAAGCAAACAAGAAACAACAAAACAAATTATTTTTCTAGATAGATAGCTGCCAATAAAGGTAGTTACTAACTAAACTAAATTTATGTAGATAGGTTTGGGTGTTGGGGCAGAGTCCTAGAAAGACCCTGTGGTTTAATAGTTAAAAGGCTGACGGATTAAGATGATCCTATGGGCCTAGCCAAGCTGACTAGGGTGGGCAGGGAGTCTTCAGGGAACTTGGTAAAAGGGCTCTTTATAGATCGACCTGGGAAGTACTAATATTGTAGAAACTTGAGTGTCCATAAATTTTGATGTCAAATTCACCTTTCTAGGATAATAGCACTGAGTGAAGTAGAGTGCATCTGTCTTGAGATTTATCTGTGTGATTTATGTGGCAGCTATCCACTCCAGGCTTGGGGTCTAGGAAATACATAATTGTGGGTAAAATCAGGAGCCCCCATGGCTACATAGATGTCAAGGTCAGTAAGTCAAAAACCTAGGGCATTCATTGCCATGGTCAGAGAAGCAGGATCTGTAGTTTCTTCAGTGTCTAGTATTATTGTAACAAAAACTTGATGTTACTTGTGGTTACAAGAAGACCTTGATAATTCAGCAATCAGAGTAGAAACAGTGCTATTAAAGTGCTAAGATTCTGGATTCCAGTGACACCTTCCGAGTCCTGAATTCAGCCATCCCTGTATGAAAGTGGCTTGTATGGACTTTTATTTATGGAAAAGCAATCATATCTCCCTTTTCTCTTGATGTAGCTTCTTTGATTTTCTGCCACCTGCAGCTGAAAGATTGCTGCCTGGTACAATGAGCAAGAATTTCAACCTCCACTTGCATCCATTGTTCTAAAAATAACTCATGTATTCTTCATGATAACAGAGGAACACTTCCATATAAATGTTATCATTTCATCCGTTCCTCTGTTGATAGGAATGTAGGCTGGTTCTAAGATGTAGCTAGCTATTATGAGTTATGCTTCTGTAAACATTTTATTGCGTGTACCACTGCAGTACAATAACTTTAAACATGAGGTACAAAAAGTAAAGCCATATTAATATGCTGAGCTGTAAAAGGCTCAGATCAACAACTTCTGACATTGCCCACTCTGCTGACAACCCGCCACTATTTTGGACTATTGGACTATATTGGGTTATTTTTGCTGAATTCAAGTACCTACAGTATTTGAACTGGCACCAAGTATGAACAGGTCCTTTAAATTTTTCTCCAGTTACAGCTTCTCTAACAGTAACGGAACACCCATCTGTAACAACAAAAAAAAGGAGGATATAAATGAAAGACGATTTTGTATTAAAATATATATATATATATATATATATATATATATATATATATATATATATGCAAAATAGGATAAACAGCTACTTTCTCTTAGTTCAATGAGAAGAAAGATTTGTACTATTAGTGTTTAGACAAGAGAGCATGTCTGCATCTTGTACTATGAATAACTACTATGAAGAAAACAATATTCAATGTATTAACTATTATAACTGTCCTACTACCCTGTTTTGAAACTGTCTCATTGCTATTTCTTTCTCATTAAAATCAATTTAAAAAGTTCAAAAAAGTATTTCCTGAAGATACCTAAAAGGGGAAGTATCATAGCTGAATGAGATCTCTAGCTGCATTTTTTTAGAAAGCTCAAATCACACTAGTTTAAAGATAGCATCGTTTCTTACATATGAAGAACTCAAAGTTTAAATAAATTAAAGAGCAAAATGAAAGATAGCTGAGACTGTGCATGATGGCTCACATGTATAATCCCTGCTCTTGGGAAGCTGTAAACAGGAGCATCACTACGAGTCCAGTCTAGTAGTGAGACCCTGAACACCCTGTAGGCCCTTCCCTAAAATACAGAAAAATAAAAATAAAAGAATAAGTAAAAGATAGAGAATATGAAGGATAGTGGTAGATTGTTAAAAAATAGAAGAGAACCAAATATAGAAGACAGAGAAAAGTAAGAGAGAAGAAAACATGAAAGGGATTAAAATGTGTTACCCATATGTATGAACTCTCTGGATGAATGTAATTATTATGTGCAAACATGTACCAATAATTAAAAAAAAAGAAATTTAACTTTACACCTGCATTAAGAAAGAAGAAGCATAGGTTGTTGGCTAGAAGAGCATACTGTCCAGCTAGAAACAGATACTTGCTGTTTCTTTTCAGGGAATCCTCTCGCACATGGGTAATGTTTGGTTTGAAACAATCTTAAACCTGTTACATTGCCATGAAATTGCTTCTTTTGCTACTGTAATGAGGAGAGGAGCGAAGGATTATTTAGGAATGAAACAAAATCCAAGAAAAGACATTATTCTTCATCTTAAATTATCTACATAGTGTAGCTGACAATCCCGTAGTTGGCTCTAAAATGTCTCACAGTCAACTTTTAAGACTGCCTAAACTCAAGTATTGTTTGGATTATGTGCCCACATTTTTAAAACCATAAATGTGGACATTGATGAGAGTCATTTTAGAGAGGTTTAAAATATATTTTCCGTTAAGTATTTGAGAAATATGAAACAGGTTAGATATTCTTATAGTTTTTCTTTTTAACCTAAAAGGAATCATTTTATTCAGCTAGCCTTTTAACATTTGGAAGTCGTTTGGGGTTAGACGTCCTTTTTTTAAAGATTAGAATTCTTGAAATTTGTGCCTGATTTTCAAATCCTGGGTGAATGAAACTATGAGCATAAAGTAGGCCACAGAGGTAAGTATGAGTGAGGCAGTAAGAAACAATATGCTAGGGAGAGTGTAGGACCTAAGGAGGACATGCGCAGAATGTACCACAAGGTGTGGTGGTAAAAGTTAATTTGTTGGATCAGATAGCTCAGTGGACCAAGGCACCTGTTTAGGCAGGAACAGGAACCAGGTTTGATTCCCTGCATAACATGCTGGCCCTGCCCCTGGGCACCCTGAGATGGTGACTGAGACTGGACGTGGTGGCACATAGTAATCCCAGCCCTTTGGATGCTGAAAATGGGAGGATCACTACAAGTCTGACTTACAGGGTCTACAGTGAGACTCGAATGAAAGAAAGAAAGAAAGAAAGGAAGGAAGGAAGGAAGGAAGGAAGGAAGGAAGGAAGGAAGGAAGGAAGGAAGGAAGAGAAAAAAGAAAAGAAAAGAAAAGAGAAAATTCTCAGTAGGGGGATAGCCAGCTTGAATGGGATTTCCAGTCCTACTCTTGAAAAGTCTCTACACTGACCTCCACAATGGTTGTACCAGTCTACATTCCCACCAGCAATGAAGAAGGGCTCCCTTTTCCCCACAACCTCTCCAACATTTGTTGTTGGTTGATTTCCTTATGATAGCCATTCTTTCTGGAGTGAGATGGTATCTCAGTGTTGTTTTTATTTGCATTTCACGGATGACTAGTGATGTTGAGCACTTTTTCATATATTTATTCGCTTCTTTAATTTCGTCCTCTGAGAAGTGTGTATTCATCTCAGATGCCCATTTCTGAATTGGATCTTTAAATTTGAGGACCCTGTTATATCTTAGTTCTTTATATATTCTAGACAGCAGACCTTTGTCTGATTGCTTATTAGTTAGGATTTTTTCAAAATTTGTGGGTTGTCTTTTCACTTTGTTGACAATTTCTTTTGACACACAGAATCTCCTTAAGAAGAGTTGATCCTAGTTGTTGATTCTTTCAAATGTTTCCCATGCGAATATATGTTTGTTCATGAACTCTTTACCTATCCCTATGTCTTCAAGAGTTCCTCCTACTTTCTCTTCCAGAAGATTGAGTGTTTCTGTTTTAATGTTTAGATCTTTAATCCACTTTGACTTTAGCTTAGTGCATGGTGATAGACCTGGGTCAAGTTTTAGTTTTTGGCCTGTGGAGAGCCAATTTTTCCAGCACCATTTGTTAAAGAGGCTATCTTTCTTCTAATAAGAGTGTTTGGCCCCTCCAGGAGCCAAATGACCCATCTGCACTAACACAGTGGCTGACTGCTATTGTGTCTCTGCCTTAGGAAAGCTGGGTAGCAAGCAAGCCAAGAGTGGGATGCTAAATGGATCTATTTTTCTTTTGTTTCTTTCTTTCTTTCCTTTTTTTTTTTTTTTTTTTGTGCTTTAGAGAGGGGTCTACAGGGTGTTCAGGATCTCACTACTAGATCTAACTCATAGTGATCCACCTGTTTACAGCCTCGCAAAGACTGGGATTACAGGCGTGAAACATCACACCTAGTCTCAGTCACTATCTCAAGTGGGCCTTAGGGTGGGGCAGGCCCAGGATCGAACCCCTGACCCAGGAGCCTGCTAGAAGGTGCTAAATGGATCTTCTGTAAGAGAATTGCATTCTTCCATATAACAGAGTAGAGAAAGTGATGGAAATGAGATTAGCAAAATTTTGATGGAATAGTTGGAAACTCAAATACTTAGAAAATAATACAAAGAGAACAAAATGGAGAGGAAAAGGAAAATTGTAAAGTTATTCAAGATGATCCAAGTTGTAAGAGGAGTTTGAGAACATAGGAGAAAAGAAATTAACCAAAAAGAATTATATAAGATTTTACAGAGGATTGACAAGGATATGTTTTTACATTAAGGAAATTGCCTTATTTTCAGCATTCTACTTTTAAAAAATAAGTCCATGTCAATGTGCTTCAAGAAATAAATACAGGATGCCAAGAATAGACAGCAGAAGAATTTTCAGAACAGAGAAGCACAGTAAGTCACATACAAAGAAAGATCAGAAATGAGGTGACTGAGAGCTAGATTGCAGCAGAACGAGTCTTAAAATTCTGTAAAAATAAAAAAAAAAACCATAATAATGCTATAACTCTATTACCAGCCAAACCATCAGGAATTGTAATGCTGGAATGAAAATATTTTCAGACCTGTCAACTCTCAAAAAAATTGCCCACCATAAGCCTTTTTCCAGGAAGCTTCTGGAGTCATACTCTGTGACAGTAATCCATAAAAGAGGAATATGTAGAGATTATAAAGTATGGAAGTGAAGAGAACTCCCAGGATAATGGGGAAAAAAAATCTTAGAAAGAGGTCAGATGTATTAGAGTTAACCAAAGTCTGATACAATTGTGACCAGGAGAAAAACCTTCCCAAGAAACACACACAGGGCCAAGGAGACAGCTCAGTGGAATAAGTGCTTCCTGGCAAGAGCAAGCTCCTGGTTCAATCCCTGGTACCCCACCTCCAAAAAAGGAAAGAAAGAGAGAGGGGGGAGGAAGGAAGTAAGGAAAAAGAAAGAGAGAGAGATAAAGAAAAAAGAAAAGAAAAGAAATTAGCTAATGCATTGTACCAGGAAGTATTGCAAGAAGCTCTATAGGTCTTTTCTGAAAATCCTCAGAGGTGATTATGTGCTAGCTATGCAGAATGAAAAAAACAAAAGAAAACACCCCTTCAAGAAGAAAAGCAAAGCAAAACAGAATAGAAAAGCAATTGACAATTGGGCATCAAGTGTAGCAAACAGAATGCTGTATAATCTTAGAGTGCTGGATGACTCATGCATGAAAACATCCTAGCTGTAAAAATGTGGTTACTGAACATGAATTTACCCAGAAATTCTGAGAGCAGGTGGAAAAGGAGCAATGTACCCATGGAGGACTGATTACCAGAGTGTGTTCCTATTTGGAAATGAAAAAAATGGAATTTTAGAAGTGAAAAATAAATGCATAGGCATCCTCTTGGGCAAATAGGAAAACCAGTAGTGTTTGAATCATCTTGGGAAAGCTTCATGTGTTGAACGGAAATTAGACATAAGTACGAGCTAGGCAAGAAATGACAGCTTTTCATTGTAGTCCTTTGGTATTCTTCAAATTAATAAAAAAAAACATTTTTCTATGAAATACAGCATATCAGTGCCCTCCTGCTCTGTGTCCCCTCTGAGCTTTTGCTCTCAATCTCCACAGATAACACTAACTGGATTCTCTATTTTTTGTATTTATATATTTATCTATAATTTACCTGTCTCTCAACCATATAGTTCAGCTTTTGATGAATTGGACTATTTGGATTTTTTTGGGGGGAATATATATATATATATATATATATATATATATATATATATATATATTCTTACTTAGATTAAGTTTGTAATTTTTTTTTTGTATGTTTAGAGAAGGGTCCACAGGATATTCAGGGTCTTACTACTAGATCGGACTCTGTAGTGATCCTCCTGTTTACAGCCTCCCAAGATCTGGGATTGTAGGGGAGCACCACCACACCCAGTCTCAGTTGCTGTCTCAGCACATCCCTGGGGCAGGGCTGGCAGGGCAGACCTGAGGACTTAACCACTGGCCCTGTGCCAGCTTGCAGGAGCTTTAATCTGCTGAGCTATTTGGCCAGCCATAGATTAGGATTTGAAATGCAATCTTTTGCTCACACAAATCAAAAATATTGGATCTATATTCCCTTTCAGTGTAAAATAAAATTATGCACAACAACTGGCCTTCCTCCACTTATATTTTATATTTTGACTAGTGTTTATTTCTTCCAGATGCGTTTCAGTGTACTCTCGACAGTGCAGGAACAGATCTGTATCCACGAACTTCTATTTCTGCACTATTAATGATATAATTCTGCTGATACTAACATATTAAAACCTATATGAAGCCACAACCTTAATTATATTTCCAAGGAGGCATATATAATTGAAAGGAAAAGAAAATTCTAGAACTCAGGGAAAAAAGCATGGAAAAGACAAGTAACTTTAAAAACATTTAATATCAGGCTCATACTACAGAGAGGTGATTTTTCACTCTGCTTCCCAACCCCCAAGGTAAATATCCAAGTGGACTTTGGATATTTGAAAATGACTCCAGTAAACACCATCCTTCTCAGTTAGAATCTTAAGGATTAAGAGATGCTAATAAAATACAACTTCATGAGCAGTGAGGAATATACAGAGTGATGCCAACAATCCCCTCATGCCATTTTATGCTCATGTAAGTCTTCTTATACTGTCCCAGAGAAGTGCTTGTTTCCAGGAAGAGGACACTTCCAACATCTCATCGTGCCCACAGTTTACTTCTGTCATCTTTTCCCATTTCGTTGATTGTTTCATCTGTGGAGCCCTGAAACCTCCCCACTTGAGATCTGCTGCGCTCTGCGGCCTGTGCTGGCCGTCATGCCTCTGCTAGCTGCCCCAGGCTGCCCTGGCCCAGGATTCAAGGGCGAAACACCTTATCGCTGCTCTCCTGTGCCTCATTGACACTTTCATTGGAACCCATTCTGGGCTGTGGAACAAAATGTAACAGGAGGTCGTCCCGCCATTGGTGGGAGCCAGGGATGGGCACAAGGCGCCAGTCTGGCAGCATCCAGAGAAAACTCCCCCTGGTTGCTAAGGAGGAGCTTTGTCTCATGGTCGGAGCTCAGGCTGGGAGCCGTGACTCACACAGCCTGTTCTTTCTCTTCTCTGACTCACTTGATGACCTTTGACAAGTACCTCTGGACTTGTCGATCTCATTTTGTCTAATTCTTCAGGTCTTGTGGAGATTTCTGAGGTTTGCATTTTGTAGTGTTTCAACCTGGCAAGGGAGTAGTTTCTCAAGGAAGCCTGGTTTTGGAACTCAGGAAAACTGTCCAAGTCAGCCTTTCAAAGTGGATTCTAAGTCACAATTTACCTGTGTGTGTTTGTTGGCTTTTCTTTGCTTTCTCATCTTGGAATGTATCACATTGACATAGGTTTGTTCCTTAAAACTACTTTGTGACGTATTTTGGCACATGTTTATCAAATTTCACCTATAAGCTGGTCAGAAATGTTTAAGGCTTTTTCTCTACCTATCAAACAAGGAGGAAGCTGGGATGTAATAAACCTTTTCACAGACAGAAGCCAATATACTTTCGCTGTGATTTGGGTCCCCATGTTTTATACATATTTTATGACAATATACATATATGAGACCTCCTGGCTTTTTTAAAAAATAAGTACCTATGCCCACATGTCAAAGACTTTGTTTTATTTGAGTCAATAGCCTGGGATCAAACATGCCTCGTGGCTTAATAAACATCAGATAAATGAACAAATGGACGAATGTGTGAAAAAATGGATGCATTCAGTTTCATCTACCCCAAATGTCTTTCAGAGAGAAATCCTGCCCATGTTTTATGATCCATCTCAAATGACACATCCTCAAGAAAGCCTTCCTCAGCTGGTGCCATGGGAATGGCTTTTCTTCTATGGTTGCTCTACTTTATCTTCTTTGATGACATAGGCCCATGTATTAAATTTACCTAGATATTTCATAACATTCAAAACATAGACCCCATAAGAGAAAGGACTAAGTGTTTTTAACTTTGTCCTTTCACCTAGTAGCATTTTAATAATTAGTCTTTGAGTGAACAGGGTGAGAACTCGTAAGCATCAGAATTCACCTGGCTAGCCCCTTCCTTCTCAACTATTATTTTTCATTTCTTAGAATCTCCTGGAGTTTGGGAGTTCTAAGGTTTAAATCAGTAGTTTTCTCTTCTCTCAATTAAGAAAGTAAGACCAAATGAGCAACCTACCTACATCTAGAAGGTTTTGTTGGGGGTGGTACCTGGAATCGAACTCAGGACCTCAGGCTTGCTAGGCAGGACCACTGAAACCAACCCATTCAGGCCATGTCCTGGAGTATATGTGATTAGACACAAAATATCTTCAGCTCAAGAGTGTTAAATGGATTTAAATGTTTGCTGACACCCTAACACATTTCAGCATTGAATACTATGTGTTATTTTTTTTGTTTGTTTGTTTGTTTTCTCAAAAGTCATTAAGAATGGTGCATTTTTCATGGATATTCCACTTTGACAATATTTTTCATGGATACTCCTTTTTGACAATTTTCACTTGCTACATTTTAATAACAGAAACCTTAACCCCCCACAAAAACATTAGATGGCATATATATATATATATATATATATATATATATATATATATATATACTTTATTCTAATTTTGTATTTCCGGAAAAGGTCTACAGCGTGTTAGCGTGTTCAGGGTCTCACTACTAGATCAGACTCATAGTGATCTGCCTATTTTCAGCCTCCCAAGAGCTGGTATTACAGGTGCGTGCCACCATATCCCGTCTTAATTGCCATCTCAGTGCTCCCTGGGGTGGGGCTGGCCCAGGGATTGAAGCCCTGGCCCCTGTGCCTGGTTTCAGGTGCTTTAAAATGCTGAGCTATTTTACCAGCCCTTGCTATATATACTTTGATACTTTCACAAAAAGAGAAGAAATTGCAGTTCTGTGGTAGAAATGAGCTTCTAAACAACATAAACGTAGGTAAGAATCCCAGTGAAATAGTTCATGCTTCTGGACATACAAGCAAAGCAAATCCAGGCTTTATCAGCTTCCTTCTATTCCATGATGTGCCCTGGATCTTTTCCTGGTCTTTGTTTCTTCATTTAGAGTTTAGTCTTTTGGTTTTAGCAGTGATCGTAACACTGGGTGTCTAGTACATATGCTCCAATAGCTGCCCAAATCAGCCCAGTGAAGAACCATGTGTGCAGACAGAGTTCAAGCCAGTTCTGGCTCTAGCTGAAGCCCTGAGCACTCAGCAAGAAAAGCAGCAGTGCATGTCTGACGTTCTTGGAAAGCTCCCAGCATCTTTGGCCAGATCTGTGGGCTTTGTACCTCCACAAGGAAGTCCCAGAAGACAGATATTTTCTTTCTTTGACAAATGTCTCAAATTAAATAGCAACAAAGGAAAATGGTTGAGGCACCAAGGGTGTGATATTTTAAAAGATTTAACTTGGTCTTTGGCTCTTTGGAGCTACACAGGTCAGGGTTTTCTATTGGGCGAACATTTGTCGATCAATTTGTATCCCATTAGGGTTCCAAGAGTGTTACTAACAGAATCATCTATTCATCCAAGGTTAAGTGATGAAATGGAAGGATTTCTTTTCTTCTCAGCTGTATTCATTTTTTAAAGCAAGTTCCAGCAATCTTTTGTTGCTCCCCATGGTAGGTGAACCTCTTAAGGCAAGTTTCACAGGGAAGATAGGAGTCGTGGCATTGACATATCCTCTCATTTATCATGACTAAGGAACACAAGGAAACTTGTAGTCAATTCATGAGACATAGAGAAGGCAATAAATGATAGACTTATTGTGAGGATAAATAAGAAGCCTTCATATTCTTATCCACTGCTCTAAGATCCTCCCATATCAAGGTAGGTCATTTGAAATGCTGACATTCTTTAAAGTTACCACCTACAAAGGCTCTTTTTGTCCACATTAGCAAAACCTGTGAAGCATTTCCTAAAGCTTACATTCTATTCTCATTGCTTCTCTACTGTAAGTGGTGAATTCAGATGCTGAATCTGAATTCAGCATGATTTCGAATATGATAAAGTCTAACATTCTTTATCTCATTTTATTTTCTAACATTCTTAAGTGTTGAGAGGAATAGTGCAGGCATTTGAAATTTGATGAATGATAAATAATGTGAGTGATCTGATAACAGGGTTACAGGTGAAATATTTAAACCTTGACATGTCCTTTGCTTGGAGTTTCCTTTTTGTAAAAAAAAATTATTTAATATTATTAATTGATACAAGGTCTCACTACACAGCTTAGACTCATAGTGATCCGCCTGTCTCAGCCTCCCCATCTCTGGGATTACAAGCATGTACTGCCACATCGAGTTTTGGTGGCCAGCATGGTGAACTGAGCGTTGTGAAGCAACCATGGCATGCAGTACCCAGGATTGAATTTGGTCCTTGATCTTGCCAGGCAAGTGCTAAGCTATCTAACCAGCCTGAGTTTCCTTTTTTTTTATTCACATATGTAGTTTTATTTTTAAACAATATAAGGATTAAAAAAACATTAGAAACAATATAAGATTTCACTAAACAAAGTAATAGGAATTCAACAATGGTTGCTATATTACACGATGCTATCTTCACATTAGTTGTTCAGATTACCAGACATAAACCTGTAAATACCAAGATATTTTATTCACATGCTTTTATCTATCAACATTCATATTAAGGGTTTGCTATCTCCTTTGTAGATGTCTGAGTCAATATTTATTTCTCAGCACCAAATAATTTAATCTAATTAAAATGAGGCTACTAGTGACCTTTACATTTCCAACACTTCTTTTTTTTAATCTTTTATTTATTTATTTGGTACAGGGTCTTGCTACACAGCTCGGACTCAGTGATCCTCCTAAATAAGCCTCCCCTGTGCTGGGATTACAGTTGTGTGCCTCCATGCCTGGTTCTGGGGCTAGCACAGCATGCAGGACCGGGGATTAACTCAGGACATTGCTATTGCCAGGCAAGCACTTAGGCCACTGAGCTGTCTCCCCAGCCCTCCAACACTTCTTAGCAAAATAAACAATACTGCCTCAGCTCCCTGCCTTCCAAACCTTTACCAATCGCTTAAAATATAAAAAGTGCCATGAGTCAGCCAATGTGGACAACATTATGTTTCAGATGTAGGTCAGAAAATGTGCTACTAGAAATTCAGTTGATCTTCACAGTTTTTTGACTTCACTTCATTGTAAGCTGCTTCCTGTAGTTGACAAAAATAAGAGATTAGCTAATTTGGTACAGAGAAACCAACTAGTTCACTCAAGATCAAAGACCTAGTAAGGGAAAGAGCTCAGATTCACATGGGTCCCTTGACATCTGTGCTGCACTCTCCTAGCAAAACTCTACTGCCTCCAACAGAAAATTGCCTTCCTGGTGGAAATCGCACTCCCAGGTTTATCAGTGATATTCACTGCTGCATTCTCATGAGAAATTAACATGTTGTCCTAGGAATCACAAGCTATTTCACTGTCTACTCTAGACCCAAGTTATTTTTTTTTTTTTTTTTTTTTTTTGCTTTGGTTTAAGGATACTGGAGTTTGGATTCAGTGCCTTGCCACTGAGCTACTTCATGTGAGTTATTTTATGTTTTATTTTTAGATGGGGTCTGGATAAATTGATAAATTGCACAATCTGGGCTTGAACTCATAATCCTCCTGCCATTACCTGCCAGAGTGCTGGGGTTCCAGATGTACTCTACTGTAACCGGCTCAGGAGTAACTTTAAAATCTATTCTTGCTAATGCTTTTGAACCTTGTTATTGACATAAGATGCTATATCATCCAGATGATACTAGAATACTATCTAATCATGGGGAAATTATAAGCTATAGAAATCAATGTCTATGTAATAAAATACTGACAGCATATATGCTTAAAATTTGTACGTGTCCATAATAAACTATTGCTTATTGTTTTTTCTTAAAAATAATTTTCAATGAAAAGAAAGATTTGTTCTGATAATGTTTGTACAGGATATCATGTCTGCATCTTGTACTATGAACAACCACTACAAAGACAACAATATGCAATGTATTAATTATTGAAACTGTCCTATTAATCAGTTTTGAAAGTGCCTCATTGCTATTTGTTTCTCAATAAAATTAACAAAAAAATAAAAATAAAGATAATTTCGATGATACAAGCTTTAATGATTGCAAGTTTAATTGCTACTGTTCCATTTAAAATGTCATCTCTATAACATATGCTTTCTAAGAAACTACATCACTCTACAGGGGAGTTAAAGAAATAGTAGCTTGGACCAAATCCTATGATACCATCTATATACTCAAAGCCTCAAATGTTCTACTATTTTAAATGATAATAAATCAACCCAGGTTGAGAAGAATATTTATTATATTTGAAATTAACAATAATAAAACCAAATATTGCCTTCTGCAATATTCATGGTGGAATTTAATGGAAATAAAATGATCCCACGAAGTATGATTTTTCTGTTTCGTACGTTGTCATATTTTTGGAACCAAGATCTCTCTAAGATTACATTACTTGAAAAGCTGAAATAACCACATTCAAGTGTAAATCAGACTATTTTTCCTGGAGCTAATATCACCAATGTGGCCTAGTTTTACCTCTGTAGCTTTTATTTAAAAAATGCTCTTGGGCACCCCGTCTGCTTAAATTAAAGAAAGAAAAAAGACATTTCTTCTGTCTGGCTAAATCTGAAAACAAGTTCACTTGTAATAAGAAAAGATTTTTACGCAGAAGAAACTTCCCTCAAAAAAGGAGCAAACGTTTTATATCAGCTGCACCTTTCACAAATATAGTACAGATTCTTTTTTTTTTTTTTTAACCAGTGAGCACCTCTGTAGCATTACCCTGTACTTTAAAGCCTGAAACAATAAAAGCATTTGTTTCACTATATTTTTCTCCCTGAGAATCTTAGAAACCAATCATGAATCATCAGCACTGCAGAAAGCATCTCAAGTCCCTCGGGAGTTCGGTAGCCCCCCCACGTGACAGAGGGTAATTGCTGTGGAGTTTACCAAGACATCACGCTTTGCAGCCCCGACCAGAATGACAGACCTCAAAGCGGAGTCACAGCTGTGCTCTTGAAACAGCATAGCTGGGCTATATTTGGAAATTTCTGTGTAGACAAAACAATGTACTCTTGGAAGGGGAGGGAATGATGAAGCCCGCAGGAGACATTATCTGGTTTCACTGTCTCTAATGATCATATTAACTGAATAATTGCCCGTTACTTGCTTTGTAGGGGAGAGCTCAAGGCCAACATATTTACTTTCAAAGTGAAATGAGCATTCGAGGGTAAGACAGCTTTCGGATGACTTTGGTCCTCATCCACCTCCCATCCTACTCCTTTTTCTTTTCATGCCCCGACTTGAGGTAACTATAAATGAGAACTCTGCTTGGAGAATACACTGAATTTCTCTCCTCTAGCAGCAGTGTGACTGGAAGCGGATCTATACTTTTGCAGCAGAACTTCATAGAGACAGAGCTGTGCGTGCTTGCAGGATACATGCGGTGCAGAGCGTGGGCATGTGCACAAGCGTTCACTGGTAGATGGGCACAAGCAGAACGGGAACATGGATACCACACGGCGTATTTCATACAGATTGAATTATTTTGATGTCAATTTAACAGGAGACATTTTAGATTGAGTTTCTGACAACTTCTGGGCTTTGTTGCTCAAATGATCCTCAGAATGAACCCGACTCACCATCTCGTTTCCAGAGTTCTCAGCGGGACTCAGTGTTGGAAAGAAGCACGGCGGCTGCTGTCCTCGCGCTGACGGGCTTCCTCCACCTCTCCAGCTCCCGTCACGCTGCCAGTGGGCACTCCCGCCAAACTGCGTGGGTGTTGTCTCTCCGTGGCCACCCTTCAAGGCATCCAGTCCTAACTTCGTGACCTGGCCTGACCTCCGCCTCTAGTGCTCCCCACACCTGAGTTCGCTCTGCCCTGTTTTTTATGATGGGGTTTGCATCCTGGATCTCACTCATGCTAGCTCAGAGCCCTGCTTGCCACTGAGCTACAGCCCTTGCATTTTTTATTGGGAGACAACTGGCAAAGTCTTATCACTCACCCTGACTGACCTTGAATTTATAATACTCTTGCCTCAGTCTTCCAAGTAGCTGGCATTTCAGGAATGTGCCACCATGTCTGGCCCTCATTACTTTCTGAATCATAGAAAATTGTTTAACTGAATCACATAAGTATTCTGATCTGTTCCATTCTTCATACCAAACAATGCTTCAACTTCTGGTTAACAAAACCTTTCTTTTCAACCCCTTTACAAAAGGTAGTTAATACCCTTTAGAATTCTTACTAGGTACTCTAGGGAATATTTTATGACCCTGAAGCATCCATGTATTTGTGCTTCCCTAGGGTGCAACCTGTATTTATTATAGCATCAAAGGCACCAGATCAGAGCAGGTGAGATAGCTTACCAGACTAAGTAAGCAGGCTCAGAGACAGGGGTTCAATCCCCAGGGCCATATGCTGTGCCTGCCCTACACCTGGTATGCTGTGCCAGCCACTGAGACCTAGCATGGTGGTCCATACTTGTATGGACTTGTAATTCCAGCTGAGGAGCCTGAAAACAGGAGGCTCACTAGGAGTCTGAGCTGCGTATTGAGACCCTATACCAAATATATAAACTTTTTAAAAAGTATTTCTTCTAGCCTGGATCAAAAGTAAAGTTTGAGTGGTCTCCAGAGAGGTGTGTGATATAGAGCATTTATTAACTAGAGGGTCCAGTAGGGTCTAGTAATTATAACCCAGTGAATGATGTTGAACTGGTACAGAAAGACCACTGCAGACAGTCATGTAATCCCTTTGATACACCACTTATTAGTCCTGAGAAAAAGCCTAATAGATTCAAGGTGGGTGTGTGTAGTGTGTGCATGTGTAGACAGGTGTGCACATATGTATATAAGATTTCAAATGTGCATGCATATATAAAACCTAATATATATATGTATATGTATATATATTTTATAAATTAACCACTTAAGTATTCTGATCTGTTCCATTCTTCATACCAAACATTGCTTCATCTTCTAGTTAACAAAATCTTTCTTTTAAACCTCTTTACTAAAACTAGTTAATAACCATTGCAGTTCTTCCCTAGGTACTCTAGGGAATATTTTATGACCCTGAAGCACTCATTTATTTGTGTTTTCCTAGGGTGCAACATCAGCCTCCCCAGCACTGGGATTACAGGCATACACCACCATGCCTGGTGTCAGTGGCCAGCTCAGTGCACCCGGGGAGGGATTAGCAAGGCATGTGGTGCTGAGGATCAAACCCCAGTCCCTCCGCTTGCCTAAGCAGGCACTTAGTCCACTGAGCTCTCTCGCCTGCCCTTGTAATTAACTCTTGATGGATAATCATTTACTATTCTAAATAAGACCTTATGCCTTGAACTAGTTGAGAACATAAAAAGTGCTGACTTGGCCTTGCTTCCTGTTGTGAAAGGCAAATGAGTGATATTCAAATGCAATGTTACCTCTTTATTATAAGCACAATATCTTAGATGAAAGAAAACAGATAAAACTAAACTTGGAAGCATAAAAATAAAGAAGACATTGTTATGAGTTGATTTCCTTGCTTCAGCTACTGCTGTGAACTTCTACATGGTCTGCAATATAGCATGGGGATTTTAACAGTGTGGTTTATTCTATATGTTAATGGAATGGTAGCTTGATGCCAGCTTCTCTTCTGGCTGTTTTGGACATAGTATGAAAGATCCAGTCTAGGACTTGAGGGATTTCAATTATTAAGAAGGCAGTGGACTCATGCTGTTTGAAGTGCAGTGTTATGAATGATAAAGACACAGATATGAAGTACAAAAGAGATAAAGAGAAAACATGAGTCCAAGAATACTTGGATATCACTGTGGAAAAGATACTTCTGTGTTCAAATTAACACATACATGAAAATTAGTTAAGCAGAGAACATGGTAAGAGGTCCAGAAAGGGGCAACATAAAGTGCCATACAATAAGGTGCCCACTGGGTACACATTCAAGACATCTTGTTAATCTGTGTGGCTAGAATATTGAATGTTTCACAAGGAAGAAGCAAGAGGTGAAGTCACAGATGAAGTCAGATGTTGAATGATGGACACACGGGTTCAATGTCACTGTATCTAGAAAATAACAGCAGACTTGCAAATAATGAAATTATATCTACACTGTATAACAGAGGAATGGTATCAGCTTTATATGAGAGAAAGAAGTCAATTTGATTCTGGACAAAGAATAAATAAGGTTATAAACAATATTTGGAGGCAGAGATAGAAGAAAACAAAAGAATCACTTGGAATTAGATGTCATTGTTCTCAGAACCACATGTTGCATGAAATGATCATGACAAGAAAAGGTCTCAGGTTTCTAGCTTAGCAAGTTTGTCAAATGGTAGTACTATTTCCTGAAGATCAGAAATAAATAGGAATCAGTTGGCAGTGCTAGGAAAAGTAAGAATAGTTGAATTGTAAATATTTTATTTTTGAATTACTCAATGGTCTTTGAATTGATTGTACTGGTAGACAGAACAAAGTGCTTTACAGTGTGAGGCAAAGGTGTGAGTTTACTGGAATAAGTTTAAATCATGAGTATAGGAATCACTCTATAAAGTCATCAGGACTAAAAGAGGAGACTTTACCCATATCAGACAAAGAAAGAAAGTTTCCAGTTATGATCAATTTCTGCAAAGGAACCTACTGCCATAGAAAATGAACATATTCATTATATTACACAAATAAGCTGTTATTAAATTAAAACATGTATTGTAGTGGGGGAATTGAAGACTAAGGAGTTAAGAAATGGAGTTGAGGATTATGGAGGATTATGCTCTGAAAAATCTTTCATGTAAGGAAAATGAGATTAGACAGAGTGTGATACTTCATCATGACCCAATCATGTGGCACAAGGACAAACCTAAAGAGGCAGGGGCGTAGGCCACGTCTTAGAGGGGTTTGGATCCAGATGGCATAAAGAAGAATCATCCTTGAAATGGAGGAGAAATTTATTTTTATCTGATCTAAAACACAGAGATCCCAACATGCCTTTAAGTAGAAGTGATGTACTTCAAGCTTGTGACCACTAACAAGTTGTGTTTCTCAGTATGGTCAGAAAAGAAATCATTTGCTGAGATAAGGACAAATAATAACATAAGGGCACTAAAGGAGCTGTGCATTATTTGAAGAAATAAACGGCTGAGCAAAATGAATTGGCTACCGGCACAAATGAAATTTCAACTGTCTGACATGTTGATCCACCCTCCTTTTTCTTCTCAGTCTTTTTATCCAGTTTGTTCCTCTTAGAGATAAAAATCAAACAGAAAAACAAACTTCCAGTTCTTCATATAGACTGGCCATCCCAGTGGTGACGATCCTACGGTATGCCTGTCATAGCAAGCACACAAGTCAGGAACCCTAATTACTCCCAGAGCCCAGCATGCAAGAGTTAAGTTTCATTGCCGTGTTGGCACTTTGTGAAAAACCAGTAGGTTTGCGGTTGTAGTTTGGGATCTACAAGGTTCATCCTCACTGCCTTAGTCCGTATAAGATATGTAACAGGGTCAGCATCTGCAACGATCTAGATAGAGCTTTGAACACATGAAACCACGCCTGGCCATGCCACGTTCTTGGGCCAAAGCCTTCCCTTCTTCTTTGGTCCATTCTGTGGAAAGTGGAGCAATTGATGGAGGTGAAAGAAGTAAGTCTAAGCCTCAGTCTACTTTCATCTACGACCAGTCAGGGCTAGAGATTAGTGCTCGTTAAAGGTATACAAGTCATACTCATATTAAAACTTCTTAATATAAAGATACACAAGTTATTTGAATAAGTTGAGTTCCCATACTAATACTATCACATCATCTTTTACTACACACAATAATCCATAGAATTAGCACTTCAGAATTTTTTTGATATAAAGGATAATTTTAATTTAAACTTTGAAACTGCATAGTTAAAATTTGTTTTTGTACTACAGCTTGAACACAGCACTTTTATTGAGGTTGCTGCATCTGCAAACTTCTTTTTTTTTTTTTCATGTTGAGAAGCCATGGTGCTAAAGTGTCAAATTGCCCAAGTTGGGGTCAGATTTGTCCTCTGGCCGCACCCTCCCAAAGTGCAGAGCTGGAAGCAAATGTCATCATGTTTGGCTTCTGGTAGCAACATTCTACAGTTAGTGTGTCTTAAGTAACTGAGTGTTTTCTTTAATGTATTTGGTTGTTACAGGGTCTCACTATACAACTCAGACTCATAATGATCATCCTGTTTTCAGCCTCTCAAGCACTGGGATTACTTGCATGCGTCACTAGACTTAACTCTATAGCCAGCTTAGCTGGCCCTAGGAGCAGGCTTGCGCAGGATGTGATGGTGAGAATCAAACCATGTTTCCTGGGTGCTTGCCTAAGCCTGCTTAAGGTGGCACTTCAATCCACCAAGCTATCTCACTGGCCCCTAAATTGAGATTTCTGAAAGCCAGATTCCTTTCTAACTGCATTTCTGAATGAATAGTTTTGCTTAATTAAACAATTCATCACCATTCTAGTTCTGAGAGTGCAGTAAATATAATGCTTATATATATATATATATATATATATATATATATATATCAGTAAATTATCATAATGATTTTATTTAAGTATCATACATGATGGAACTAAATCATAAAAGTTTCAAAAGTAGATGCAGGGGTCGGGGGTTTGATGGGCCTGCCATACTAGCCCATCCCCAGGGAACACTTGTAGACAACAGAGACAGGGCGTGGCAGTGTGCACCTGTAATCCCAGCTTTTAAGAGGCTTTAAACAGGTGGATCATTACAAATCCAATCTAGTAGTGAGACCCTCAGCACCCTGTAGACACTTCACTAAAATAATTAAAGAAAGAAAGAAAGTAGAGCAGGTAATGACCACAGAGTCAGGTTTAAGGGTGTATAGACAGTTTGATTTATGAACATAAAGTTTATACATTGAAATATATAGTATTTGGGCCCAGGGAGATAACTCAGTAGAATAAGTGCTTGCTTGGCAAGTGCAGGATCCTGAATTCAATCCCTAATAATGCAAAATAAAGAAAGAAAGAAAAGAAACATATAGTATTCAATGGAACAGTTTAGAAGATGCAAACATACAAAGCCATCTTATCTTTTTTTTCATTTTCCCTTGAATTTACTTATTTATTTATTTTTAATTTTTGTTTTATTGAAGGACAAATATCAGTGAGATAGTTTTAAGATACCTTCACAAGATGGATTTGATAAATTAATACATTACAAACTGTTTTCATAATGTTTTGGTATCATAGAAGGTGCATACATGATATTATACTTACAGACATTATTACACCGTATGTCACTTATCAGTAAATAAAGAGAGTGTAGCTCTTTGTGTATCTTATTTTTTATACCTGAATTACATAAAAGATTCAATAATTAATACTTTCTACCTTGATATGTTCCTACTGGTTGTCCATAGTACTAGAAGCTGACATAATATCCTGTCCAACCACCATTAGTGCAGATCTTGCCTCTCAAAGAATTATGTAGAAGCACAGCGTTATTTATCCCAACTGTACTTTCCATACACACACATCATGATTCTTCCTTTCTATACCCCTTTCTTTGTCTATACCTGTCAAAGGTGGGCACTCCATTGTCATTCAACTAACTTAGGTGCTTGAACTCGACAACACAATCCAACGCAGTCCAGCATTCCACAACAATGGTGAGTTATCCAAAGAAGTTGTCAACCATAGCCATTTACAGCTCAACTTAATATTATGGCCCCCCAATGTATGCTTCATTTTTATACTTTTTTGCTGGATGGTTAAGACCTAGATAGATCAAGACTTATATACCAACACATGTACTTTATGTTTCTTATGATGTCAGTGAAGTCCCCTCAGGGTTTATCTTGTAATCCTGTACGTTATTCTGTAGATCCTTTGTCTGTGTCATCCATGAGGATGAGTCATGGCCAATGCTTCACCAGTTTGCTCACTGTGAGAGCCTGAGAGAAGGTTTTCTCTCTATGTGACTCTCCCCAGGCACACTATAGAACTTTGGTCTCTTTCCTCTGTGGCTCCATAATCTCCTTGTTCAGAAAATTTGGAGCTCACCTGAGTTTCAGGATGTTGCAGTACAGGTTCTCCTATGTCCTGAGTCTTCGCTGACCTTGAAAGGCTAGGGCCAAAATATTGGCTGGCCTTGTGGCTCTTCTATTTCTCCAATTCTGATCTGTGAATTTAGGTTGTTAACCATCCAGAAAAAAAGCTGATTGGTATCATGCAGTATATGCCATTCACTTTGCCTTATTGGACTCCATTGACTTTAGTTGTTGTTGTACGTTTCCATTTGTATTTCTGCTTTTCACTTCTTATAGTAGGGAGACTATACGATATTTACACATGTGTGTCTGGTTTATTTCATTTATGAGTATATGTTAAAATGGCATCCACTTCAGTATAAATACTTCAGACTTATCATTCTTAACAGCTGAGTAATACTCCATTATATAGAAATACCACATCTTTTTCAACCATTCCTCATGTGATGGACATCTTGGTTGTTTCCAAGATTTTTCTATCACAAACTGCTATAAACATAGGTACACATATATCACTATGATACAAAGTTTTCAGTTCCTTTGGGAAAATTCCCAGTAGGGGGATAGCCAGCTTCAATGGGATTTCTAGTCCTACTGTTTTGAGGAGTCTCCACACTGACCTCCACAATGGTTGTACCAGTCTACATTCCCACCAGCAATGGAGAAGGGTTCCCTTTTCCCCACAACCTCTCCAACATTTGTTGTTGGTTGATTTCCTTATGATAGCCATTCTTTCTGCAGTGAAATGGTACCTCAGTGTTGTTTTTATTTGCATTTCACGGATGACAAGTGATGTGGAGCATTTTTTCATATATTTGTTCACTTCTTTAATTTTGTCCTCTGAGAAGTGTGTATTCATCTCAGATGCCCATTTCTGAATTGGGTCTTTAAATCTGAGGGCCCTGTTATATCTTAGTTCTTTATATATTCTAGACAGTAGACCTCTGTGTGATTGCTTGTTAGTTAGGATTTTTTCAAAGTTTATGGGTTGTCTTTTCACTCTGTTGACAATTTCTTTTGACACGCAGAAGCTCCTTAAGAAGAGTTGATCCCAGTTGTTGATTCTTTTAAGAGCTTCCCGTGCGAATATATGTTTGTTCATGAACTCTTTGCCTACCCCTATGTCTTCAAGAGTTCCTCCTACTTTCTCTTCCAGGAGATTGAGTGTTTCTATTTTAATGTTTAGATCTTTAATCCATTTTCACTTTAACTTAGTGCATGGTGATAGAGCTGGGTCAAGTTTTAGATTTCAGCATGTAGAAAGCCATGTTTTCCAGCACAATTTGTTAAAGAGGCTATCTTTCTTCCAGTGGGCTTATTTAGCTCCTTTGTCGAAGATCAGATGGTTCAGTGTGATTGTAGATGCCTCTGCATCTTCTAATCTATTCTACTGATCCTCAGGTCTATTTTGGTGCCAATACCATGTTGATTTTATCACAGTGGCTTTGCAGTATAATTTCAAATCAGGAATTGTGATGCCTCCTGCCTTGTCTTGATTGGCCAAGACTGCCTTTGCTATTCTAGGTCATTGGTGGTTCCAAATAAATTTTAGGAATGATTTCTCCAGGTCTGGGAGGTATGTTGGTGGCAGTTTGATAGGGATTGCATTTAATCTGTACAGCAATTTTGGGAGTATGGCCATTTTCACGATGTTGGTTCTTCCTATCCAGCAGCATGGAATATCTTTCCATTTTCTGAAATACTCTATAATCTCTTTTCTTAGGGTGTTGGTAATTTTCCATGAAAAGATCTTTGACTTCCTTGGTTAAGTGAATCCGAAGGTATTTTATTTTCCACGATGCTACTGTACAACGTATTGTTTTTATTTTTTCCTTTTCAGAGTGTTTGCTATCTGTGTAGAAGAATGCTATTGACTTTTGAGTATTGATTTTGTATCCTGCTATGCTACTGAATTTCCATATCAGTTCTAGTAGCTCCTTGGTGGAATTTTTGGGGTCTTCCAATAATGTATCATGTCATCTGCAAATAGTGATAATTTAACTTCTTCTTTACCTAATCTTATTCCCTTTATTTCTCCCTCTTTTCTAATGGCTGTTACTAAGGATTCCAAGACTATATTGATTAGGAGGGGTGATAGAAGATATCCTTGTCTTGTAACTGATTTAAGAGTAAAAGATTTCAGTTTTTCCCCATTTAAGATTATATGAGCTTTTGGGTTATCATAGGTGGCTTTTATCAAGTTAAGATAGAGTCCATCTATTCCAGTTTTCTGTAGGACCTTGAACATGAATGAGTGTTGGAGTTTGTCAAAGGTTTTCTCTGCATCAATTGAGATGATCATGTGGTTTTTAGATTTCAGTCTATTAATATAGTGTATTACATTTATAGATTTTCAAATAATGAACCATCCTTGCATCCCCGGGATGAATCCTACCTGGTCATGGTGTATGATCTTCTTGATGATTTGCTGTATTCTATTTGCCAGGATTTTGTTGAGTATTTTTGCATCTATGTTCATGAGGGAGATCGGCTTGCAGTTCTCCTTTTTGGTTGCGTCTTTCCCTGGTTATGGAATCAGTATTATACTTGCCTCCAGAAATGATTTTGGGAGGACTGTTTCCTTTTCAACTTCATTAAAGAGTTTGGGGAGTGTGGGGATTATATCTTCTATAAATTTCTTGTAGAATTCAGCTGTGAATCCATCAAGACCTGGACTTTTCTTTGACGGTAGACTTTTTATTATGTTTCGTATTTTGTTGGCTGTTATCGGCTTATTGAGAGTTGTTATATCTTCTTGATTCAGTTTTGGTAATTTGTACCTTTCGAGGAATCTGTCCATTTCTTCTGTGTCTTCTATTCTGTGAGTGTAAAGATTGTTGAAGTAACTACTGATAATCTGAATTTCCGCTGGGTCTGTGGTGATTTCATCCTTTTCATTCCTTATCGCTTGTACTTGAATTTTCTCTTGCCTCTTTTCAATGAGGTTGGCAAGAGGCTTATCAACTTTATTTAGGTTTTCAAATAACCAACTTTTTCATTTGTGGATTCTTTGAACTGTTTTCTTCATCTCAATTGAATTAGTTTCTGCTCTAATCTTTATGATTTCTTCCCAGCTTTGCACTCTGTGTTTTGTTTGCTCTTCTTTTTCTAGTTGTCGGAGGTGCAACATTAGAGTGCTAATTTGTTCCCATTCTGTTTTCCTAATGTGTGAGTTCTTAGCTATGAGTTTCCCTCTAAGAACTACTTTCATAGCATCCCATAAATTACGGTAAGTTGTGCTTGAATTTTCATTGAATTGTAGATATTGTTGTATTTCTTGTTGAATTTCTTCTGCAACCCATTGATTGCTAAGTAGGGTGTTGTTTAGTTTCCATGAATTTAGTAGGTTTTTCTGGTTTCTTTTGTCATTTATTTCCAGTTTCATTGCATTGTGGTCAGATAGGTATGAATGCGATAATTTCTATTTTCTTGCATATGTTTAGGCATGACCTCTGGACTAGTATGTGGTCTATTTTGGAAAATGACCCGTGTGCAGCTGAAAAAAAATGTGTATTCAGCTGTGGTTGCATGGAATACTCTGTATATGTCCACGAGGTCGATTTGTTCCAAGCTCTGGTTCAGTTCTGCTACTTCCTTGCTAATTTTTTGCCTGGTTGACCTATTTTTTCAGATAAGGATGTGTTAAGGTCTCCTGTTAAGATTGTGTTCTTAGACATTAAGTTTTTCATGTCCCTTAAGATTTGTCTTACATAATTGGGTGCTTAAATATTTATGAGTGTTACTTCTTGCTCTTGAATTTTTCCCCTGACCAATATATAGTGGCCTTCTTTGTGTCGTTTGATCATTCTTGGTTTGAAGTTGAGACTGTCTGAGAACAGAATTGCTACTCCTGCTTTTTTCTGAGGTGCTGGGGCATGTAGTATTGTTTTCCATCCTTTTATTTTGAGCCTATGAATGTCCTTTTGTGTGAAGTGTGTTTCTTGTATACAGCATATTGTTGGATTTTGTTTCCTAATCCACTGTGCCAGTCTATTTCTCTTAATTGGAGAATTGAGTCTCTTTACATTGATGGTTATAATTGAAATGTGCTGACTTATGTTTGCCATGATATTTACCTTGTGTTGTTTACTCCTTTTAAACCTGTGTTTAATAGTCTGTCCTGTTTAGTGGGTTCCTTCCATTCTCATTCATGGAGTTCTGGTCATTGTGGTCTCTTTCTAGAACATCTTTCTGCAGCCTGTGAAGGGATGGCTTTGTCATCACGAAATTCTTTAGTTGTTCTTTGTCGTGGAAGTATTTCACTTCTCCATCAAACTTGAAAGAGAGTTTTGCAGGGTATAATAGTCTGGGCTGGAATTTGTTTTCATCTAGGACTTGAAGAACTCTACTCCATGCTCTCCTTGCCTTCATTGTTTGTGTAGAGAAGTTGGCTATAATTCTGATGGGTTTTCCTTTGAATGTGAGCTCCTTCTTCTCTCTAGCAACTTTCAGTATGTTATTTTTTGTTGAATTTCTGGGATCTTAAATATTATATGTGTCTGTGTGTTTCTACTTAGGTTGAAGTTATTTGGTGTTCTGTATGCTTCGGTGACCTGAATGTTGGATTGTTTCCTCATATTTGGGAGGTTTTCTGTGATTATTTCTCCCCAAATTCTTTTCATGTCATTTGTATTGACTCCTTCATTCTCTTTGATACCAATTATTCTCACATTGTTCATCCTGGCATCATCTTGCAGGTGATGGAATATTTTTTCCTGCATTCTTGTTGTTTTTAAGAGATCCTTTCTCACCTTTTCACTAGCTGCTCCGGCATCTTCAAGATCTGAAACTCTGTCTTCACTTTCACTCAAATGGTTTTGTAGACTCGTGATTGATATTTTTAGTTCTTCTATTTCTCTTTGACTGTGTTTCATGTCTTCTATTTCTTTTCTGTATTGCTCATTCATGGAATCCATCATATTTCTGATCTCCTCAATTTTTTTAGCCATGTCTTCTTTAGAGGTAATTATTAATTCTTTTTCTGCTGTGTTTCTTCCAAGTTGGGTTTCCTCTGAATATTTCTGGATTTGTTTCTGTATTTCAGATACTATGACATCTTATGTTTGATGAAGGGGCCAAACACACTTGCTGCAACAAAAATAGCCTGTTTAACAAGTGGTGCTGAAAAAACTGGCTTTCCACGGGCTAAAATTAGACACATGCCTATTGCCACACACAAGTTACAGTCAAAATAGATCAAAGCTTTAAATAATAAAACAGAAACATTAAAGACGAAGGAGATAGCTCAGCAGTCTAAAGCACCCACTTAGGCACGCTTAGACAAGAGCCCAGGAACAGCGGTTCAGTCCCCAGAACCACATACCATGTCAGCCCTGCCCCCAGAGCAGTCTGAGCAGGCCTAAAAAAGAAAAACAAAATAATAACAACAACAACAACAATAATAATAATATTAATAATAACAATATAAATAAAACTGAAACATTAAATGTTTTCATGGAAAATGTAGATAGAAATCTGAAAGACACTGGAGTAGGTAGAGAGTTCATGAAACAATAAATAAAACTGCATGGAAAATACTTCAAAGAATTTACAATTAGGATCTCATCCTTTTGAAAAGTTTCTGCATTTCAAACAAATCTCCAACAGAGTAAAAAGAAAAAAAAAAAAAAAAACAACTCACAAACTTGTAAAAATTATAGCTGACTATCCCTTCAGAAAAGGCCTTCTATCTAAGACGTATAAAGAATTTTTGTTAAATCAGGTCCCCCAAATCTAAAGACATGATCCAGAAATGTGTGTCTGAGATAAATATACACTTCTCAGAGGAAGAAATACAAATGGTAAGTAAATATATGAAAAAAAAATGTTCAATATCATTGGTCATTCAAGAAATGCAAATTAAAACAGCCCTGAGATTGCATCTCAACCCAGAAAGAATGGCTAACATCAAGAAGTTAGCCAATAACAAATGCTGGAGGGGGTGTGGAGAAAAAGGAATCCTTCTCACTCTTTGTGGGAGCACAGACTGGTACAACCATTATGTAAACCAGTGTGGAGATTCCTTAAAAAGGTGGGATTGGAGATCCAATACAAACCAGCTATTTCCCTCCTGAGTATTTTTCCAGAAGATCTGAAAGCCACATACCACAAGGCTGTATGTGCACCTATGTTTACAGTGGCAAAATTTGTCATAGCTAAATCTTGGAAACAACACAAGTGCCCCGTAAACTGAAAAATGGTTAAAGCAGATGGTATTTTTATACAGCAGAGTATTATTCAGCTATAAAACAGGATAAATTTGAACTTTTTTGTTGATAAAGGGATGCAACTAGAGAACATACTCTTAAGTGACATAAATCAGACCCGCATGTGCAAATATCACATTGTCTCCTTAGTATGAAAACCTGAAACAAACAAACAAACAAACAAAATGGAATCTGAAGGGTACAACAGGTATTGGGAAAACGGAATGAACTTTTTCAAAAGGAAAGAATTACTGGGGCCTGGGGAAACAGCTCAGTAGAATAAGCACTTGCATGGCAAGCACAGGGTCCTGAGTTCAATCCCTAGTACCACAAAGAAAAAAAAATGTTACTGAGTTGAGAAGAAGTACAGCAGAATGAGGGGGAAGCAGATTTGTCTAGGTATGTACAAAGGAGCAGATAATACTTAATTTGTTTTCTCTCCTTTTTTCAATTGTTTGTACTTTTTCTTTTCTTAATTTCTTATACATTTGTTTTCTTTCTTCTTCCAACTTTACATGTATATATCCGGTAATATGAATAACTACTTAGAAGACAACACTATTACAATAAATACTGTGCATTCACAGTAATTCATAAAAAGGTAATTCATATTACCTTTTTAAGTGAAATTCTGTATCATTTGCAATGTTCTCCATTTTAATTCTAATTTTTACTCTCGTTAATTAAAAAAAAAAACATTTAAAAAGATGTGGATATTGTGAAGGTAAACCATTGTGAATACTCTTTAAAATACATAATACTCTACCTTAAATTTGTTTTTCAAAATATGTATTGTTTAGAATGGGTTACAACTGCATAGCAAACTGAACATTAAATGTTTTATTCAATTTTATTGCAAAGACAAGACAATCTACTTGCATTAAATGTTGTAGAAGATTTAATAACAATGCAAATATCAAAATGTATACTAGTTTCTCCCTTTTTGAATTTCTGAAATAACTTTTATCAGGCTCTAAAGAGTCATTCCTCTTCATCCTCTTTAACTTTCTAAAAGGAGAACAAATGTCCTTAGAAGGCTTTAGCATATCGTTTTGCAGCTATGCCTAACAAATGTTTTAATTTTACTGTTCGTTAACTTTTTATTCGTCCATAAATTACCCTTAAAGGATGTATACACTTGACTGGCTGTTCATGTCCAAGACACTCCTCCAGGAGCAAAGAATCCCTACAAAGCTTCCAAACAGTTCACACCAGCTTCATGCGTATCCCTTTTCTCCATGCAAACAGACAGCTAAAGAAATCAAGGGGATCCATGCGTGAAGCTCACTATGACACAGGAGCACTGAAATTTCTAGAACTACTACTATCAGTCAATGAGAGGCCAGGGAGAGACGCTAGATAATTGAAGACAGCACAAAACATGTTCTTTCGGTGTTTCACACTGAGATAAACGTTATGAAGGCTTGTCTTCAAGTTTTGCTTCTACATGAGTATCACATCCTAGGTGTTTGATTTCCTGGTACTCTTTTCTCTGTTGCTACAGTGAAAAAAAAATGTGACCTAAACTCTACTTATTTTCAATTTCTACTACATAGGGTATCTATGTCTTTAAATATAAGGCGAAATACATTTAAAATGTCAGTGATGGGCTGGGGCGATATCTCAGCAGTCTAAGCTCCTCCCTGGCAAGCACAAGGATATGGGTTCTATCCGCAGTACCACATGTTGCGCTGGCCTCAAAACCAAGCATAGTGGCGCATGCACCTATAATCCCAGCACTGGGGAGGCTGACACTGGGGGATCACTAAGAGTCTGAACTGTGTAGCAGGGTTCTGTATCACATCAATAAATAAAATATCAGTGGCAATATTTTAAGACACATAAGAGCAACTGGCCAAAAAGTGAACAGATCCCTCTCCAACAAAATGAATCACTTTGCACTATTGCTATTTAAATCCTTTATCCTTAATAACAGTGGGTCGCCACCCTGATTTCCCTAATGGTTGCACCAGTCTACATTCCCACCAGCAGTGGAGAAGGGTTCCTTTTTCCCTCAGCCTCACCAACATTTATTGTTGGTTGATGTCTTTATGACAACCATTCTTTCTAGGGTGAGATGGCATCTCAGTGTTTTAATTTGCGTTTCATAGATGGTTAGTGATGTGGAGCATTTTTTCATATATTTATTTGCTTCTAAATTTTTTTCCTCTGAGAAGTGTGTGTTCATCATGGATGCCCATTTCTTGATTGGGTCTTTAAATTTTGAGGCCCTAATGTTTTTTTTAATTCTTCATAAATTCTAGAGAGCAGGCCTTTGTCCAAGGGCTTACTAGTTAAGATTTTTTTTCCCAGTTTGTGGGTTGCCTTTTCACTTCATTGGTAATTTTTTTGACGTGCATAAACTTAATTATTGAAAGTATCCTATTAATTGGTTTTCAAGTTGTTTCATTGCTATTTGTTTTTCAATAAAATTAATAGAAATAAAAATAAAACCTTTCTCCTTTTCAGATTCTATCCTTAGCAACAAAATATCACTATTTGTTCAGAACTTAGTTGCATACCTACAATTTTAACTTCCCTTCTAAAAATATACTAAAAAACCACAAATATATGCAGAACTCCTTTTCTGTCTTTGGGTTTTTCTGTAATACATGGTCATTAGCACAGCCATCAATGCTGATAGCTGTAACCATTCTACATAGATTATTGAATTTTTCCTGCTTGCTGGGAGCGATCCTTTGAGTTTTCCTTCATGCTACTCTGCTCTACGTTCTCTCTCACCTCTTCTCTGTTCTGCCTTGTGCTCCATGCCCCAGGATTTTGCCTTCTCTGCCTGGCATGCCCCAGTCACCCTTTGTCCTTTCATTCTAGTAGTTATAGTCAAATAAATTCAGGCATCGCAAGGGATTGAAGGCAGAGGGAACAGAAGTACACATTTTCTCTGCTTCTCCCTGTGTAGAAACCCCGTCTCTGACAGGGACCCTCTCCTTATAATACTTGCTCCCCCTGAGGTGAACCATTTCTCTGGTTCCAGGTCTTAGCTTCCTCTCATCTCTGTTTTCCTTCTGAATCTCTTAAACCAGAATGATTTCCCACAGTTATGAAATCTTTGCTCCCTTCACTGTAGCTTTGTTGGCCCTTTGCACACCTTCAGGACTGTGAATCAGTCCTCCTCTAAAGAGCTTTTATATTAACACCTATGAACTGTGTCCTGGCAAAATTCCAATGGACTAAAGCAGATACAGTAGTAAATACATAAACAAAATATAAATGGGAGTATTAGGTAAAATGATGCACAATTTAAGGATATGTGTAATATGCGTGCTTACATTTTCTTAGGCATATAAAGAATGTGTTTTTCCATCCAGGAATTTAACTATAAAGAAAATTTGGGGCTAGCAGGATAGCTCAGTGGTCTAAAGTACCTGCTTAGGCAAGCAGGGGACCACAGTTCAGTTCCCTGGCACCACATGCCATGCCAGCCCTGCCCTCAGGGCAGGCTGAGCTGGCCAAAAAAAAAGGAAAGAAAATTGATACATAGAAATGTTAAGTAATTTTTTTTTAAAGTCACAAAATTTTGTGGGATTTTTGCCTATTGTTTGTCTGTTTGTTTTGCAGTTGACTATAAAGATTCTTAGTCCCTATCCACTCCTTGTTGGGGAAAACCTTTGATCACTATTATTAGGCCTCATAATTTATAACTTTTGATGGCTTCATAATCTGGGTTCCATCAGATTCTCATTACTATACTAATCTCTAGGGGAAGATATCATATTTTTCCAAGACCGTCTATGTTTTCTAGGTTTAGTAAATAAGCTCTTCCTAATTAACTATTAGATTATCTGTTGTCAATGGTTATAAATTGTTAGTGTTAGTTGGTTAGTTAGTTGGTTTAAGGCTCTTGGGAAACTTACTCTGTGCTACTAATTTAGTCAAGCAGTTCTGGCAATAAGTTGGAGTATTCCTTTTTTCTTTCAGCTGCTCCTCCTTGCTTGCTGCACATGGGTTGGGCATTTACTTTTCCTCTCAGTGGGAACACTCAGAGCTGTGGGTGGCCTCTCTCCTCTTTAAAATGAAACTGAAGAGGAAGCACGGTGCTTTCTTAGTGAAAAAGAGAACATCTGTTCTGCTCCACAGAGAATACAATTCTAGTGAGAACAGACCCAGGGAGAGTTCATTTGTCCCCTCCGCTGCCCCTACTCAACAAACCCATTTTTTTTCTCTGTGTAATGGTCCCCAAGTCGACAGGGAGGCAGCTTCTCTACCTTAAATCATATGCTCTTCCTGCCAGGTGGACATACTTCAATGCGACATCATCAATTACTGGTCAGTGAACTTGTGTCCCTTTGTTGTTTGGAATTGCCAAAGGAAAAAGGAAAAAAAAAATGCGTTGAGTGCTATGTCTTTCTCTATTCCCCTCTCTGAGAAGGACGAATTTCTCTTGTTCCAGGTGTACTCTTCATCACTTTTCTCCCTAAACCTGGGCTATTTCTGCTCAGTTTTGATTCAGACCCACCAACATCACTTTCTCCTAAACATAATCTATGTATTCCACTGAAATGTAAAATATTAATGATGCCCATAATTACTCTCAGCTACCAGCCTATAGTCTTTACTTTCCTCTGCACTGGAACTTCTTTTTTAATTCATTTTAATGAGAAAAAATGGCAATCCAACAGTTTCAAAACAGGTTACAATAATTAATACATTGCATATTGTTGTCTTTGTAGTAGTTACTTAGAGGACAAGATGTAGACATGATATCTTGTCTAAACAATATTAGTACAAACCTTTCCTTTCATTGATCTAATAGAATATAGTTATATATCTATCCTAACTATTTTGTATATACATAACTTGGTCTTAACTATCCAGCACAAAAGTATAAGCCCAAGATATAAAAAGTAATGCCATATTAATATGCTGAGCTATAAAAGGCTCAAGTCAACAACTTCTGACAATTGTCAGTTCTGCTGATAGCTGACTACTATTCTGGACTATATTGGGTTATTTTGCTGAATTCAGGTACCTACAATATTTGAACTAGCATGAAGTATGAAAAGGTCCTTTAAAGTCTACTCCAAATATAGCTTCTCTAACAACAATGAAACACCCATCTCTGACAAAACAAAAAAAAGGGGGGGATATAAATAAAGAACCATGTTGTAGTGAATATATATGCACTGGAACTTGAAAATTATTATCGTCTATATGCTTTCTGCAATTGTTCATCTCCCAACTCACTCTCTCTGCAGGCATCCATCCTCCTGATTCCAGAATCTTCACAAGAGGTCTCACAAAACGCTGGCCTATGTACTTTCTGAGCACAAACTCATGCACAGTTTTCAGTTGTGCTGCAAAACATGCCTTATCTATGTGATTTACCCATCTTGACAACTCTGTGCTACTCCATCTCCCTTTGAACTCTAGGACAACTGCCCTTAGGATCTATTTTGAAACCTCCCTCGTCATCCCTAGCCTTGTACATGAACAGTTCTATCTGTCTATCTGTTAATCTCAAAATGTACAAGCATAAATGCAGTCTTAATTTTAAAATTTGCAACTTGGCCCTTCCATTATCAAGTTACAGGGATTATTCGTGTATTATCGTCATGCATGCCTTGCCAGCTACACTGCTAATATGACCACCCATTCTGTGGTTTGTGTTTTAGCTCATGTTGGTGCTTTTTGCAGTAGAAAAATTTTCCTTTCTGATGAAACACGATTGATTTCTTTGTTTTCCTTTTATCACTCTAGTTTTATCTTCTTTGTAGAATGCTTTGGTTTAACATTAAGTCCTTTCCACAGAGCAGCAGAAATTGACAGTCCAATTATCCATACCTTCCTGCTTGCATAAGTAGATATTTCTCCCCCCGCCCGCTCTCCTGTGCTTCTCCTCTCGGTACTTCCTTCCTTTTGAACAGCTTGATTCCCTTTTCACAGTACCTGCTGTACCCTTCAGGTGCTATTGACTCTTTCAGGTTCTTACACGAGGAAGACAATCTGATGTTTGCACTCGTGGGTCTGATTGAAGAGTGTGGTCTCTGGTTGTATCAACATACCAGTAAGTGCCCCAAATTTATCTATTCTTATAGCTGAATAATTCTACATTTTGTAAAAACACCACATCTTCTTTATCAATTCCTCAGTTGATGGGCATTTCATTTGCTTCCAAAATTTAGCTATGACAAATTGTGCTGCTATAAACATGGTTGTATAATTTTTTCTGTTTTAGTACTATTTTGTACTCTCCCTAAAAAATAAAAACAAAGGGCCAACCAAGTAGCCCAGCAGATTAAAGTGCCTGCAAGCAGGCACAGGGACCAGGGCCTCGATGCCCAGGCCACCCAAGCTGGCCCTGCCCCCCAGGGCATGCTGAGACGCCAGTTGAGATTGGGCATGGTGGTACATGCCTGTAATCCCAGATCTTGGGAAGCTGTAAACAAGCAGATCACTAGGAGTCAGATCCCTCAACACCCTGTAGAACCTTCCCTAAATAAAAAATAAATAAATAAAAATTTAAAAATAAAGCAAATATATATATATATATGCTATGTATATATCTCAGCTTTTGAATAATGCCCAATTTTGACAAAGTGGCTTTAACCTTTTATATTCCCTCCATCAGCATGTAAGTTTTCTGATTTCTTCACATAACTACTAACTATATATATATATATATATATATATATATATATACACATGTATATATATATATATATATATATATATATATATGTATGTTATACATGACAAAAGTGATAAAACTTTTGGTAAATTATTAAAAATTTATATCTTGAAGATTTACTCCTGTATTTTCTCCATAGTTTTAGATTTGTAGCCCTTACATCTAGGTGGATGATCTACTTGTATGTAAGTTTTATTGGTTTCTATACTGAATTCTTGTCTTCAATACATTGATTAAAAATCAGTGGACTAGGAGCTGGTGAGACAGCTCAGCGGACTAATGTGCCTGTCTAGACAAGCTTAGACAAGTGCAGAGATGACGGTTCAATCCCCAACACCACTTGCTGCTCCAGCCCTGCCCCCAAGTGGGCTGAGCTGCCCACAGAGTCTGCGCCTCTTGATGAAGGCCTGTTGTCCCAGGGCTGGGGAGACTGAAAACAGGAGGACCACTACGAGTCCTAGCTGCCTCGTGAGACCCTGCACCAAATAAATACATTTTAAAAAATATTGGATTATGAAAGTAAAAGGACTTTAAAGAGATTTTAGTTGTATTCCAGTGGTCTCTGCGTGCATCATTAGCCTATAAGCTCAAGGTTTTCTTTTGCCCTGGCTCTATGGTTAGTTTTGACACCAGAGAATGTAAGTCCTCTAACCGTTTTCTTTCTCTAAATTGTTTAGGCTATCCTGAACCCCTCGAACTTCCATATGCATTTTAGGAACATTTTGTCAATTTCTGGAAACAAAATATTACCATGAGATGCCATGGGTTGTGCGACAAAGCCAATCAGCATACTGAGAGATTGACAAGAGTGACAATGAATTTGTAGATATTTTGGGACAAATCATTGCTTGAAAGACATCGATCTCAAAATGTATGAGTATAAATGCTTCTTGTTTCGATCTTTAAACATTCCTTTTATCAGTGAAGTGTAGTTTGAATCCTATAAGTTTGAACTTTTTTAGTGGCACTGAGGATCAAACTTAAGGACACTTACAGTCAGCCACATCTCCAGTTGTCTTTTCTCCTTTTTAAATTTGGAAACCAGGTCTCACTAAGGATCTAGGATGGGACTTGGTTTATGATCCTCCTTCATCAGCCATCCAAAGCACTGGGATAAGGCCTTAGCCATGGTGCCCAAATTTGTGTTTCTTTTGTTAAATACATTCTTAACTATTTTTTTCATGTTTTGTGAGTGTTATTTTCATAATTTTGTTTATTATATTACCAATATATAGAAATAAAATTGACTTTGCTCATTGACCTTAGATAGCACAACTTCACGAAATCTATTCATTAGTTCTAACACAGTTACAGCAGGGTTTTCTCAGATTTTCATGCAGCAACTCAAGTCATCTATAAATGGAGGCAGTTTTGCTTCTTCTTTTCTAATATAGACGATTTTATTTTATTTTCTTCCCTGATATCCCTGGTTTAGGATTTCCAGTGAATTGTTGAATAGAAGGAGGAGGTGCAGATAATCTCTTAGATTATCTTGTTCTTAATCTAAGAGAAATTTTTCAGATCTTACCATTAAGTATGATGTTACTGTGAACTTTTTATAGATGCCTGATATTAAGCTGAAGGATGTTTTCTCTTATTCCTTGTATGTTGAAAACTTTTAGCATGAAAAAACATACCCCTCTGCACTGAGGGAATGTTTTCATTTTAAAATTTTTGTTCTTTCTTTCTTGGTTAATCTTTTATTTATTTTTATTTATTTGATACAGGATCTCGCCAGGCAGCTCAGACTTATAGTGATCCTTCTGCCTCAGGCTTCCCAGTGCTGGGATTACCGGTGTGCACCACCGTACCTTGTTTCAGTGGTCAGCATGGTGCACCCTGGGTGCCAGGGTTGGCACAGTATGCGGTACCAGGAATTGAACTCAGGACTTTGAGCTTGCCAGGCAGGCACTTATGCAGTTGAGTTATCTCCCCTGGCCTAAGCATTTGTTTTAGGAGGACATATATAAGACAATCTCTTTTTTTTCATAATTTGCATTAATCTGTTTTCTGTTACAGTGACAAGAAATTTAACCCAAAAAAAGGAATGGTATTAATGGCCACACCTATAAACATAAAACCGAGATTGGTGAATCAAAATTTCAAGACCAAGTTGGAGAAATTGAGAAGATCTTGTCTTAAAATGAAATTTAAAAAGACCTGGAGAGGCAACTGAAGCATAGAAATCTTGACTTGGAATTTACAAGGCCCTGCATCCAGTACCCAAATCTGCAAGATAATGGGGGGGTGCATGTGTATAAGAATGGCTCACTTTGGCTCAGAGCTTCTAGACCTGTGTCACAGTAGCACTTGTCATGAGTACATTGTGAAAAAAAAGGTGTATAGTGAAGAAATAGGAAAAAGCTGGTAACCCCCAACCACTTCAAGGGCATGCACCCAATAATGGGAACTTCGTCCCAACAGACTCCTCCACCCTTTAGAGTTTCTGTCCTGTCAGCAGTGCTACACTCTAGTCCCCAATCCCCACCATATGAGTCTTCAGGGAAGAGTTATCCAAACCATGGCATGTTTCTATTCCAATATTCATTTGAGACAGTTCAGTAGATTGTGTCTTCCAATTAGTCAATTTATCTAATACTTTAATATGTTTATTATTTAGTAGTTATTAAAGTATCAAAGAAATGACAAAATAAAGTTTTAGAGGACTATATAAAAATATTTTATACACGAATTAATGTAATGTATACTTGGTGATCAATTTTAATTTGCCTTTAATACTAGATTAATTTCCTGATGTAAAAATGCATAAGTGCTCATTCCTTGTCACTTATGACCATAGTCCTCACATTGGACATGGTCTAACCTTACCTGATGTTACCCCAGGGAGAAGACTTCCTGCCATCACTCCTACCCTCAGTACTCCTCTAATTAGTTTTCCTTTGTTGTGCTCTTATGTATATTTAAACACCACTACATGATAACTATCTTGTAAGGTTCTTTGTTTATTCCCTTAAAGGCAGTGATTAAAGTCAACTTCTGAAACTCAATTGGATATCAAAAGTATTTCCTCTTGCACACAAAAGTGACAGTGCTGCCTATGAATATGGACACTACATAGTGCTTCAGGCAAAGTTCTGTATTGCCCAGAAATACTCCATATGCTGCTATGAGCATGAGGGGGGGAAAGAGAGAGAGACAGAGAGATCGAGAGAGAGACTTAGAAGCACAAAATTGCTACCATGAGCTACTTAAATCAAATACAGCAGAAATGCAGACACAGCTGCAAGCATAAAGGTGAGAGATGAATTCAAATTGTTCTACAGTAGTCAATAATATAATATCAAAAATTATAAGTATGGCCAGGGAGATGGCTCAATAGAATAAGCACTTCCCTGGCAAGCACGAGGGCCTGCTAAAAATTAAAAAATAAACATTTGCATATATTGATCCAAGCACTTTTTATTTACAAAAGTGCTATACTAAAGCCATTTCTTTCTTTTTTTTTTTTTTTTTTTTTTAAATCTTTTTGGCAGTACTGGGGATCAAACTCAGGACCTTGCATTTATCAGACAGGCACTTCTATCACTGAGTTACAACCTTTACCCTTGAAGTAATTTTCTTTAACTCAGATTTTGAGAAAAGAGAATTTGAGAACCTAGAGAAATAATTATTTTGAATATAAAATTAGATTCAAGTTACTGTGTGCTTATCAAAATAAGAATGAATATAATTCTGTTTTTTCCTTCCAATAGGATTGTAAGTTAACTTAAACTTTGAATAATCCTTACATAAAAATAGCATATTTTCCATCTTTATAAAATGCCAGAAATGCCAATGTTAGATTAACAGTTTACTACTTTTCAATATTTATAAATTTCTAATTTATGATTAAAATATTTAATTAATATTCCAACATTTAAATTTTACTTTTAAAATACCTTCATCAAAGCTAGATTTAATAAGTGGCTTAATTTTTAACATATTTTTATATTATATGTCTTAAGATAAATCACTATTTCAAGAAAATATTCTAAATCATCTTAACTATAGCACTTTATTATTTACCTAGAACAAATGAATCTTTTTTACCTTAATTTTACCACTGAGTTAAAGAGAAAATGGATTGGACTAGGCACGTTTCATTCTGATTTCCAACCTGAAAACAAAATATCTGACGATGGGAATTTTGTCATTAAAAGAGATTTTGTTAGCTCAGATTCCTGGGACCCCAATTGTGGTTGGCCTCCTGTTGGCTCTGATAGGGCTTTCACAGTGAGTTGACATCCTCATGGGATGCCAGGGGAAGAGCTTGCATGGCCAGAAAGAAAGGCAGAGACGAGGTGGAAGACAGTCTCACATTTTTTTATAACAAGCTGCAAAAACTACCTTAATCCATTCCGGAGGGCTCTGCCCTCCGGAGGGCCTAAGCCACTCTGACGGGTCCAACCTCTTAAGGGCTCAACCACTTTTTAATACTACCATAAACTAGGGACCATCTTCCTATGCAGGATTCTTTGGGGGAGCAATCGCATCTCAATAATAGCAAACCTTGGGGTTTGGTTTTATTAAGATTTCCTACTGCAGCTGTACGCGGTGGCCCACATCTGCAGTTCTTGCACTTTGAAGAGTTGAAGACAGCAGGATCACGAGTTTGAGATCCCCATGGGCATCTTAAGTGAGGCCTGGTTTCAAAACAAAAATAGAATAATCTGGGTACAAAGCTCTGTACAGAGATTTGAGCTCAGCCCCCAGGACCACACAAATGAGCACACATACACACACACACACACACACACACACACACACACAGGAGACTTGAAATTATCTATGTTATTGTGTTGTGTATATGTAGAAAATTTCATTTTTTTTAAAGTGAAATCTCCCTTATCTTCATTTGCTCACTTTCTGAAGTCTTTGTTAATACAGTCATAGTAAATTTACAGAGTGCCAGAAAACACTGCCGAAGAATGGAGTTCCGAAATCTCTTCTTTAGTGCCATAGAGAATATGTGCTACTCAAACTCCAAGTAAAATTATAGTATTTAAATAGTTCAGTCTTTGGGGCCTGGATTCTGAGAAAGTCATAATTCTATATTTTATATTAGAAGAACATGTGAGCTACTACGTATTATGGGAATATCTATATGTTGGAGATAAAAATACCTTCTCTACAATGTTGATATCTTAAGTTAGACAGCAGTGTAATACCTTGTATACACTAAGGGCTTATAATTACAATTTTCGTTGTTAAAATTAATGCATAATTAATGCTTTAATTCCTTTTTTACAAAAAACGTTTTCAGAAATTAATACAGATAGATATAGCTATAATTGAACCTAAATAGAGCAAATCATAAACTTTAAAACAGCTGTAACTATTTATTTATTCATTTTAATTACATATTCTTTATTTTAAACAGTAGAAGCAAAAACAAAAAGATGTGTTTATGGTTAATCATCTCTGATCAAGCATATGTATACACCATCTGAATAAAATTAACAATTAGCAATAATAGACAGAAATTTGCATATTATTTTTAACCAGATAGGTATGTGTTGGCTGAAATAGTACAGACTAACTATTCAAGGAACATGGATGGTAATCTCAAATTACTTCTTTTTTATTTTATAATTTTTTAACATTTTTTATTTATTTCTTACAGGCTCTCATTGTGTAGCTCAAACTCATAGTGATCCTCCTGTCTCAGCCTCCCCAGTGCTCAGATTACAGTCCATGCACCACCAGTTGCAGGGTTTGAGGCCTGTGCAGCATGTGGTGCCTGGAATTGAATCTGCTCCTCGTTCTTGCAAGGCAGGCAGTTACACCACTGAGCCGTCTCCCAGCCCTTCATATTACATCTAAATCCAGGAGAGTCACATGTCAACCAATATATACCCAAGTCTATGTTTTTATTAATTTTATTGAGAAACAAGTAGCAATGAGACAGTTGCAAAACTGCTTAATACAGTAGTTTTAACAATTAATACATTGCATATTGTTGTCTTCATAGTGCTTACTCATATAAGATGCAGACATGAACTCCTGTCTAAACACTATTAGTACAAATCTTTCTTCTCACTGAATTAAGAGAAAGTAGCTGTATATCTATCCTAAGTATTTTGTACATACGGATACAAAATGGTCCTTCATCTGTATCCCCTTATTTGTTTAGTTTTGTCAGAGATGAGTGTTCCATTTAAATATTGTAGGTGCGTGAATTCAGCAAAATAATCCAATATAGTCCAGTAGTCCATAATAGTAGTGGATTTTCTGTAAGACTGGCAATGTCAGAAGTTGTTAACTTGAGCCTTTTACACCTCAGCATATTAATATGGCTCTACTTTTTATACATCATTTTCATGCTTTTCTGCTGGATGGTTAAGCCCAAGTCTACATTTGCCATTCACCAAGTATATGCCTTATAAAGTATAGCAATAGTGTATGTGTGTTTGTGTTTGTGTGTGTGAGTGTGTGTGTGTATTGATTATAACTGAACCTTGGTTAGATGATGACTAGAAAATTATTGAACACCTGGACATGAAATTCCTGTTAATCACCTGGTTGCATGCATCACCATGGCAACTGAGTTGGCGTCAAAAGCCAGATGTCTTTGCTTGTCAGTATAATAAAAACATCTCTTGCTGTTTTCTTTGATAAAATCCAATCTTCAGTGCAGCCACAGAGAAAGGTGGGAAATAAAATGCTTAGAGATAGAGTTATTCTGGGCTGCATTGTGAAACTTTTTCATAGAGCAGTAGTGTTCTTTTATGCAGAGGGAGCTTGGTTCAATCCCTAGTACCACACAACACTATTCTCAGATACATAGCGGAGTTCTTAGCAGAAGGAATGGAGGGGCTGGCAACTTATTTGAAGAATGTTAAAAAAATTGGAAAAAAGGAAGAAGCAGGAAAAGAAAGAATTGGAGGGGAGGGTGGATATGAGAAGGGAATGTAAAGAATTAATATGAGTCATGCCAACATACCATTTCCCTACTATGAATATATTCATTATTATATCAAAATCCTGTATGAATAAAAATTTAAAATGCACTTTTAATTCTATGCACAATGTACATATTGGACTTTTAAATCAGTTTAAATTTGTTTACTACAAAAAAATTATGTAGTAACTTAGAGCTTTTGCAAGTCTACTGTTATGATGTTGAACTATGCGAGTCATCAGTGAAGCATTGTGGAAGATTAAGTGTAGGATTCTTTTCACCACCTTAACCCTATTATACTTTCTCAATATTTAATCTCATGTTATTTCAACTTTATTGTTAATGTGCTAGTAGTTGAGCACTTCAAATATATTTTCTATTCATATATAAAGCAATAAGGAATTAGGTATGTGAGTCAAAAGTATATTTCGGGTTGAAGGTCAAAGCTGGGAATACCTATTATTGAAGAGGAAATACTTGCAATGAAGGTAAAATTAGTTTCCTGGGGGGGGCGATAACCTATTGAGAAAAGTACAAATGAGGAGACAATTCCTTGAAAGAGCTCTGTCTCAATCTGTTTACTTTATAAACACAGCTAAAATTTGCTTTGTGTAACTTGAGAGTATATTGTGTGTAAATGATTTCTTTCCTTTTTTTTTTTTTTTTTTTGTCTTTTTGAGACAGGGTCTCACTATGCAGTTCAGGCTGGCCTTAAGCTCGCTTTGTAGCTCAGGCTAGTATTGAACTCACAACAATCTGCCTGCCTCAGCCTCCGGAGTGCTGGGATTACAGGCATGCGCCACCACGCCTGGCTAATGATTTATTTTCTTAATGATCTCATGAAGAATAATATCCCAACTTTGCATATCATAGAAACAGAACTCACCTAAGTTAATTGGTAGAGCAGATTAGGGCTAGGTAGGCTAAATCTGTAGTTATAACAGCATGGAATGAGTGGATCACCCTGAACTAATATATATGCATCATCATTTAGAGCCAGGGAATTGGAATACAAATTCTCACTCACATTTTTTAAAAAATCATTTACCTTAGCTTCAAGAAAGATGGAGATGTATGACACAGAGTCCCTGTCCCCAAATTAAAAAAAAAAAAAATCCTATTAAACACAGAACAAACACCAAGATCCATTGAAGAGCAAACATGTCAATAAATACACTGGAGTTCACAACTGATAGAGATTTCTTATGGAGTTGTGGGAATTCTTAAAAGTTTTTTGGAAAATCTGGCATTTGTAATAGAAAAAGGTTTGATAGTAAGAAAAAATCTCAAAGGAATAGATATAATAGAAAATTGTCAGCTCTAGGCCTGTGACAGGCCTGACCAGGTGGAGGGTGATGGGAAATAGGTTATGTCTGAGAGAGTTTATCTCACACTTTTGTATTCTGCCACTCCTAGAATCACTGGTGCCCCAATTTTTCTCTCTTGGCCCAGGCCCTTGAGCATACACCAGGATTCCTATGGGTGCTGGTATCACTTCTTCATATCCCGTTATATTCTGCAGTACTCTTCTCCATGTTCAGAGTTGATCTAAAACCTCAAGAGCTCAGGAACCTGTGGTTATGGGCTTGTGGTTGGATCTTGACATCACCTGGGAGATCTTGATGTCCTATGGGATCTTGACTCCAGAAAGCAATCTGGTGGACAGATTGCCCTGCTGCAGATATCATTCTTCATTTGTAGAACTGTGTGAAATTTGACAGCTGGCATTGTGCCAAAGACATGATCCTCCACCTTCAAATTAGACAGAGGTTGAGATCAGAGGTCTGGGTCAAGCGTCAATATTGACTCCTTGTCGTGAATCAGTTGTGTGTAGAACAGTTTGACCAAAAGCACAACAGACTTGAAAAGATATTTCATAAAGGAAAAGTCACAAATGCAAGGGTGCATGTTTATAACTGCTTAACATCACTAGTCATTAGAGAAACATAGGCTAAAGACCCAACAAGATATCACTACAGGACCATTTGACTGATAAAGTCAAATCATGCAACACGAAATATTTCAGAGAATGACAAACAACTAAGACACTCGGACTTTACTGTGACAAAAGCAGATGCAGCCACTGTTATGGAAATCCTTGTGATATCTTCTCATGAAATTATACACACACAGCTTGTCTATAACCCATAAACTCTGCTTATAGGAATTAACTCATTAAAAAAATACAGAATACATAGTGTCTTAGTTACTTTTCTCATTTCTGAGACAAAATACTCACCACCCAAGTTAAAAGAGAAAAGATTTATGGAGCTCACAGTTGGTAAAGGGTTCTGTCAGTTGAACCTCAGGACCTCAGTCAGCTGATTCTAAGGCATGGTGCTACCAAGGCAGATACAGCAGAGGAGAAGCAACTCATGGCCAGAAGAAGGTAACAATCAATCAAAGGAGAACCATGGCTCTTTCTATCTGTTATATCATATCCATGCTACTTAGGGTGGTTAGCACACACACATACAATCTTGTGCCCTTGATCTTCCACTGCTCCATGAACCAATCTCAACATCACACACCCTAGATCCAGTGATAGCTGAAAAAGCCCCATCTCTGACTGAATGATGCTTTGAAGGATGACATCTAGAAGCAAGCTTTAATGTGTATCAAAAATTTAAGGCTGCGCATAGGAGTTTTATGTATATTACAAGAAAATTAAGGGAAGTCAAGCCTTTGTGAAGAAAAAATGTAAACACACTGAAGAAGAGGATAAAAATGAAGCACCCCACAGCAAAAGGATGGGCAGCTGACATTTGCAGTAGCAAGGATGTATTGCCCAGGTGATGTTATTCTGAAAGAACCTGGATGCAAATGAGCAATTGTTGTATGATACGATTTACATGAATTTCTAGAGCTGGTGAGATTAATGTATGATGAATGAGTTGAGAAAAGTTCCTCCCTCTGATATGGTGATTAATGCAATTGGGTGATAAGGGCTGACTGAAAAAGGAAGGAGTTTCATAGCAGTAATGGCTATGTTCTTTTCCTCATGAGGACATGAGTCACATGGCATAGGACGGCATTACTCAGCCATAAAATGAGAAGCTCAAGGCTTTTGTAGGTAAATGGGTGGAACTAGGGACCAGAATCACAAGTAAAATAACTGAGACCTACATGTATAAATATTATATTGTCTCCCTCGTGTAAAACCTGAAAAAGTAAATAAAATCTGAGGGGTATGATAGATACTATGAAAGGGAAAGAAACTGTTCAGAGGGAAGGAATGACTGAGAGGGGGGAAAGAAGGAGAGACAGAGAGAGAGAGAGAGAATTATATATGTATATACATTGGATAATTGTGCTGTACTGTTGATTTCTACTGGTCTATTGAAATGAACAGTTAATGCTTAATTTGTTTTCTTTTGTGTAATTTTCGACCACTTTTTCATGCTTATATCTGGCAATCTGAATTTGAGGACAACAATATGCAATATATAAAAACCATTGTTCAATTGTTATCACTTTGTTTAGTGAAATTATGCATCATTTTTTGTAGCTTTTGTTATTACTCATTCTCCTTAAAAATTAAGACCTGATAGCTGTATTTTTCAATGTAGGTAAGTTATACCTCAATCGAAATTAACAAAGCAAATCTACTCAGTTTGAAGTGACAAGTTAATATAAAAACCTTAATAAATTATTTACAATTCTCTGTAAAATCTATTCTTCGAAATCAGTGTGTCAATGTTCATAACAGAGTACTTACCACACATGTGACAACTGACACAGACAACTTACAAAGAACTGTGTGTTAATATAAAATCCATTGTTCTTATTATTACTTGATTATGCAGAATATGTTCAAAGAATACAAATGTATTTATTCATCCTTTCATTCATTCAGCAAATACTTAAGGAGTGCCTAGTATATATTTGTAGCATTGTGGTAAGAACTAAGATTTAAAAACCAGTAAAATCCAGTCTTTGCCTTCAGGCCTTAGCCAGCTGTGGGTGGGTAAATAACCACTTTACTATAGTAGATGTGTAGTTCAGAGAAAGTGGTGAAAAGACTCTCCGGAGGTAGCCATGAATTTTCTCTTGGAAGATACTGTTCTGTCTCATTTTCTAGGCTTCTTTTCCATGAGGCAGGTATGTTTTGGGTTAACAGCAAAAAGCTTCACAACTGTGTGTTGTTTCAGTGGTTAGAGAGTAACATAAAGTGAAAACTGAAAGTTCAAAGTGCCTTGGTGTTTACAGTATTCCCACCTCCAGAGAACTGGCGTGTGAGTGTGAGGTTAGTCCGTTATATTAACTTTTCAGATGAACACTTGCTTGTTAAGTGTAACACAGTGTATACATTTCCTCACAGAAATTATTCTCAAGTTAAAATAGACTATCTGGAATGAGGGCAGATTTCATGAGGTGTATTTAGAAAGAGACAAGTTGCATAAGTTTTTGTTTGTTTTTTCAGAACAGCTCAGAGATTTTGGGGGAAAGACACAGCTCAAAAGCCTAATCCTGAATCCTCAATACAGATTTTTACCAGATCACAGGTCTTTTTTGACAGCTACTCTTCAGCCACCCATTTGCAACTCGAAACAGCCTAATTGGCTCCTGGATTCTTTATGACTGTGTGCATTAACCTCTAAGCCTCACCTGTGCCACGGTGTGATTTCCATTTATTTGTGAAACATGGGTCTGCATCATTTTGTGGGATCAGAGAGTGAAAGCCTGCCTAAGACATTTACACTAGAACAAGTCTAGAGGTGAGAAAGAGCTCTTGCTAGCAGAAGTGCAACCTGTACGGGCCTCAGTAGTAGAAGAGAAAGATTGTTTGAGCATAAGACTATCTTGCTATTTCCCTTCATTGAGCTGCACATTTACTTACGTATGCATTTGCCACATTTCTCTAAGAAATTAAGGCATCTTTGTGGTCTTAATTTTAATAGAGCTACACATACATTGATTTATTAACAGATAGATTTCCATTATAATATGTTAGGCACTTTAGGAACTATAGAAATTTGCAAGAACAGGGGCTGGGGAGATGGCTCAGAGGAATAAGTGCTTCCCTGCAAGAACACACACACACACATTCACACATACACACACACACACACACACACACTCCTGTATTAGAAAGATTTGATGAAATTTTAAGCAAATAAAAACTTGCTTCAAAATAAATAAGCACTTACCTACATTGCTATTTTATGATTGAGCAAAGCGAGATTGTAGAAGACATGATAGGCAAAAGGACTATTTTTCCATCCGTGTGGACACATTAGTGATTTGGGGAAAGAGTCAGATTTTAATTGTACTATTGACTTACCATTGAGTGAAGATGCTATTTAAACAATAATTCTAAGTGGGGATATTATTAAAAGACAGGAATTTTACTCCCATCAGTAAAGAAAGAGGAAAAAAAAAATGCATAGTTCCATGTGCAAGTTCTCCTTGCCAGTCTGGCTCCTGTTACATACAAAATCTTTTACTCTGCTGAGCACCTCCATATATCAAGGGTATGCAACAGATGTGCCTGGGAAGCAAGAGACATTATGAGCTCAAAGATTACAGTCTTAGGACAGGCTTTTCCTTCCTTGGGATTGAAATTGAGTGTATGCCCAATCTCATATAAATCTCAGAAAGCAAGGATGACTCTACTTCACGGACATACATTTGTAGGAAATATATGGGCTTGTTTAAGTTTCAAGAACGGTAGCTTTTTTTTTTTTTCTTTTGTTTGGTTTATGCAGAACCAGAGATTGAACTCAGACCCTTGTGCTTTCCAGGGAAGCACTTATTCTACTGAGCCATCTTCCTAGACTCCTAGTTGGGGATTTTTTTAATCCTTTATGAAATTGCTTGCCTTAAGATTTAGGATAGGGCTTTCTTATTTTATGGTTCAACATCACCGTGTTTTAGATTTTCTAGGTGTTTTGCTTGTTTGTTTTTCATTTCTATGAGAATTCTGAGCTTTGATTAAAATCTACCCTCAAGTTTGTTGTGCAGAATTCTAGATCTTCTCCAGCTCATATTTTCACTTTTTCAAACTCCTCCAATGTGTATTTTTCAAAGGAAAATAGAAATTTATTTATTTATTTATTTATTTATTTGGCATAGGCTTTCCCTACCCAGCTCAGACTCATAATGATCCTCTTGTCTTCACCTCCTTGGTGTTGGAATTAAAGGCTTGCAATTTCAAGGCCAGGCGTGGCCTGCGTAGCTGCAGTACCAGGGATCAAACTCAGGTCCTTGCTCCTGCCAAGCAGGCACTGAACTATCTGCCTGGTCCCCCCCTCCCACACACACACACATGCTTTTTTTTTGCAGGGTCTCACTACCCAGCTTGAACTCACAGTAAAACTCACAGTAACCCTCCTGTTTTCAGCCTTCCTAGTGCTGGGATTAAAGGCATGTACCACCATGCCTGGTCTCTATCATCAGCTCAGAGCAGCCAGGTGTGTGGCCTGTGCCAAATATGGTGCCAGGGGCTGAACACTGACCCCTGAGCTTGCCTAAGCAAGCGCTTAGTCTGTTGAGCTATCCCACCAGTCCTTTTGCTATCTCGGCCCTTTTAAAAAAAAAAAAAAAAGTAAAATCTGATTTACTTTTCTCCTTACAAACATAGCCCCCCAGAAGTTAAAAAGTTATTTTGGGGTTTTTTTTTTGTATGTGTGTGCAAGGGGTGATTAAAATATTTATAGACTTTTTAAATTTGAAATTTTTTTGGTCTTTTATTTTATTGTTTGTATTTTTAGGAAAGGGTCTACAGGGTGCCCAGGGTCTCACTACTAGGTCAGACTCACAGTAATCTGCCTGTTTACGGCTTCCCAGGAGTTGGGATTACAGGTGTGCACCACCATGCCCAGTATCAATTGCCTTCTCAGTGCACCCCAGGGGCAGGGCCAGCATGGCAGGCCTGGGGATTGAACTCCCAGCTCTTGTGCCTGCTTGCAGTTGCTTTAATCTGCTGAGCTATTTGGCCAACCCTCAGGTCTTTTATTTTAAAGAATATTTAACAAAACTAAAAGCATTAGAAACAATACAGAATTTCAAAAAACAAGATGATAGGTATTCAACAATAGCTGTTATATTGCACATTATTGTTTTCAAAGTAGTTGTTCAGAGACAAGCATACAAAATTGGTCAAAATTTTAAACCTTAACTGTTTTTTTTCAATATAACACAGAAATTAGTACAATTAAATATTTCCTTCCTTGTTTCTTTCTGTCTCCTTTCCTTCATCCTGTTGTTCTTTCCTTTCAAGAAGTTTCTTTCCCGTTCACAGTATCTATTTTACATTTGGATTTCATTCACTCTTTCAGATCTTCTCACTAGTCAGACAATATAGTGTTTACACATGTGGGTCTGATTTACTTCACTTGTAAGTTTGGTCTCTAGTTTCGTCAATTTACCCATAAATGTCTCCAGTTTAACTTTCTTTAGAGCTGAGTAATACTCTCTTGTATAAAAATAACACATCCTTTTATTCCTTAGTTGTTGGGCATTTACGTTGCTTCCAAGATTTAGTGATTTCAAATGATACTGCTATAAGCATGGGGGCCTGTATGCTTGTTGTGGTATGGTGTTTTCATTTCTTCTGGGAAGATGCCAAAGAAGTAACAGCTGGGTCAAATGGCAACTTTAATCCTAAGTTTTAGAGAAATCTCCACACTGATTTCCACAATGGTTACACAAGTCTATATTCCCAACAGCAGTGGAGAAGGGTTCCTTTTTCCCCACAGCCTCTCCAGCATTTGTTATGGGTTGACTTCTTGATGATAGCCATTCTTTCTGGGGTGAGATGGAATCTCAGGGTTGTTATACTTTTCATTTCTCAAGTGACCAGTGATACTGAACATCTTTCATCCATTTATTTGCCACTTGCAATTGTTCATTTGGCACTTGTGTGAATTGAATTGGGGGGAGGACTGAATTTTTTTAATTCTTTCTATGACCTAGGTAGAAGTCTTTTGTCTGAGGAACAGTTGGTTAGATGAATGTTTAAATTAAAAAATGATTAAAACCTTTTTGGAAACATATGTACCATCAATCTCCTAAAAAAAAAAGGCCCTTGAATACATTTATCCCAAGATTCTTGCCAGTTTCTGAAGAAGCTCTTGGAATTCCTCTTTCTTGGGTGTCTTTATGAGGTGTTATCAGAAATAGGATGGGTAATGCCTGCTGCCACTGAAAGGCCTCCAAAAGAAACACGGTCATCTAAAGAAACCGCACTGTGTCCTCATCTACTTTTTTCACTGGGTCTGGCACTGTGTATCTTCCAGCTCTTCCTCAAGGCTAACATGATTGTGGAAAGTTAACCCATTGGCCTTCCATTCAGGACACTGAGGCACCTACCTCACTATAACTAAAACACGCTCAGGAATGAGGACTTCTAAACTGCTCCCCAAAGTGGCATGCATGATGGCATAAATATGTTTGAAACAAGAGAGAATATTTCTGAAGCATTTGTAAACAGTGTATCCTTTTCTATTATTAAAAACAAAAAACTTAAACAATCACTGAATTTATAGATCACAAGCCACACTCTAATGAAGAAGGGAACTTAAGTGTTTTTCTGGAGTAAGACTGACTCCTGCAGCTCACAGGACCCCAGAAGCTGCATTGAGCCCTGGGCTGCTGGTGCAGGAGGCACAAGGCCAAAGGAGGGAGCGGTCGTGGTTCATGACCACGAGCAGGTGGGGCCACCAGGCTGCCAATGATGCATAAAGACTGACCACAATTACTAGCTCGTCTGTCCTGCCATTAGTTACTTTCTGTACTCTCTACGTGATTATTCCCATTTGCCTTTCCAGAAATTTGAAAGCCTAAAATGACTCAATGGTGGCACACAGCTCTTCTCGTTTGAAAATAAAGAGCCAAGTTATTCCAAAGGCATGTCCACAACTCCACTTTTCTTTTTTTATATTTCTAGCACAGTGTACAACAGAGCGGCGGAGCTTGATGCTAATATGTCATATTTATTTTTATTGTGAATCCGCCACTCCTTCTCTTTAGACCATTAATCATAAGACATAATTCTGGATTTCTAGCTGAGTTCATCTTTCCTGGCAAAACCCAATATTCTACATTTTTCCAATGTCCCTACTCCTCACCGCTAACACATTGTCACTGGATGTCTTGTTGCTGTTTATTCCTATAACTTTACTCTGTTGATGAAGTTTGCTTACACTTCTAAAATCTTAGGGGAATTTTTTAAGTGTTAGGTATTTCTTTATGACGTCTATTCCTTTATTAAGGTTTCTGATGAAAAATATCCTATCCACACTGTTGATGAAAAACATTGAATTAATCCTATAATTCTTTGTGTCCCAACAGATAGTATTCAATACTGATGAACCTCCACTCTCTTTCCACCTACCCCATAGCAATTCTCTGCTACTCTACTAATGAATAAGATATATATATATATATATATATATATATATATACCTACTTACTAAAACCTATTAAATACAATACTTCTCTATTACAGAATATATTGCACTAGCTATTATTGCTCTTGTTATTTAACATGATTAATGTTAAATATGCAGAGTCAAAAATTGCCCAAGATTGTTGGGGTGATGTGACATATCTTCTACTCTGGGTTGGAAGCCAGCAGGTGCCACTTGGAGAAAATGATACTCAAGCTGAACCCCAGATAACCATTAATGTTCTGACTGAACATGTTATATAAGACTATTCTAGCAAGAGAAATTAATCCCTGAGTGTAGATCCAATTTCGAGGGTGTTACTTTTTATAGTAGTCTTCTAAAAAGAAAAAGGGATTGTTCGTCGTTTGTATCTATGCATTACATTACTTCCTTCCTGTTTAGTGTAGTTAAACACATAGTAGAACATAAATTTGCTGGGCTGGGGCTTTAGGTCAGTGGTAGCACACTTTCCTAGCAGATGTATGGTGTTGGCTTAGAACCCCAACACTAAAAAAGAAACACCTCCTCTGTGGTACTATACTTAAACACAAAAAGTAAAGGCCCTTCGTTTTTCCCCCCTGGAAACCCAGGAAATACCTAACTGAACTCATCCACTAGGCCGTGTTGGGACCCTGTTGTGCATATCAGTACCTTATAGAGAGAAGACATGAGCTGCTGTTTTGCTGGCATCTACTACGCTTCACGCCTGCCTCTTGAGTGGAGATGATGCTGAGTTCTCTCATGAAGTCACTGACACAACTAAGAGTGCAGCTCACTGATTATTTTCCATGGAAGTTTATTGTAATTGTGCATAGGCTTCCAGTATCCAGCTACTTCAAGTGTTAGGCTAGTCCTGAGCACTTAGGACTCACCCTTGTGTATAGAACAAATGGACTCAAAAAACAGACTTCAGACTCAGCCATGGTAGCTCTTATCTGGTCAGGTTAGCTCTTTTGTTGATTAAGGCACCACTTGGCTTTAGTTGCCCAGAACTGAGAAACCAGGGAATGAGACAATCAATATACCTCAACCTGTGAATCTTATTTTCTAGTCATATGGAAAAATAACCAATATTAACAATTTAAAAATGACCAAAGGAAGAACAAATGATGTTACATGATGACCAGTGCTATGCAGAGTCAAAAATTGCCTAAGATTGCTGGGGTGATGTGACATATCTTCTACTCTGGGTTGGGAGCCAACAGGTGCCACTTTAAGCTGAACCCCAGGCAGCCATTGATGTACTGAGTGAGCATGACTTTGAGACTATTCTAGTGAGAGAAAGTGACCCCTGAGAGGAGGTCAAGTTGGACAGTTTTAGCAACAGGGTCAGTGCAGTGATAGTCTATGAAACATGTCAAGGGCCAGACAGATAGCTTAACAGATTAAAGTGCCTACAAGTAGGCACAGGGGCCAGGGGTTCAATACCCGGGCCTTCCATGCCAGCCACACCCCCGGGATATACTGAGACTGTGACTGAGACTGGGCATAGTAGCATGCCCCTGTAATCCAGAGCTTGAGAGGCTGTAAACTGGAGGATCACTATGAGTCTGATTTGGTAGTGAATCCTTGAACACCCTATAGACCCTTCCCTAAAATACAATAATAATAATAATAATAATAATAATAATAATAATTAATAATAATAAATTGAAAATAGGTCAGATCACAATGGGACTTCAAAGTTAACACAAAAATTTAGTTTTCTATTTTTAAGGTGGTACTAAAGTATGATAGGATATTTGTAAATTAACTGAGAACATCTGTTCTTCCCAAATTGATGGATAAGCCTCTCATTTCCTCTTCCTACAATAGCAGAAGACTAAAGGTAAATATTTGTTTATTTAGTAATTTATTTTAAATCTCCTTAAAAAAAGGAAGATGGGTTTTAGAGCAAGGTTTTGGTTTATTAAACCAATTCCCACTTGGCCCCCAAGTTTTTCGTACCTACTTAAATACATTTCACAAAATATATGAAAAATAAATCTGTTTTTATAAGACCTTTTATTTATGCAAAAAAATTCAGTACAACCTAAAATAAAGCCCTTAATTTTTAATTGAAAAAGCAGCATTTACATTTCTATAACAGGTTCCATTGCATTAGATTATTGGGAATGGTTACAAGTTTGAAAACACAACTGTGGTCTGTAAGAGTGTCACAGGTGCTCCTTTGCCCTCTGAACAATGAAATCTCTCATTATTCCTGAGAATATAGTCTTAACTCCTTCATGGAGACCGATAAAAATATATTTGTCTTCAACTAAACCCCTGAAGTTTGTATGTAACTTATGATTTTTGATTCTCCATGAAGGAAGAGAAACTCAATTTATTTGTACTAGTTAAAAATACCAGTACCAGGGCCAGTGAGATAGCTCAGTGGACTACGGGTCTACTTAGGCAAGTGCAGAGACCAGGGTTCAATCCCTGTCCCTACAGGCTGCTCTGGCTCTGGCCCTAAGGTGCGCTGAGCCAGCCACTGAGGCTGGGTGTGGTGGTGCACATCTGTAATCCAAGTACTGTGAAGGCTAAAAACAGGAGAATCGCTACAAGTCCGAGCTGTGTAGTGAAGCCCTATAGGAAATACACGTAAGGCAAAGCAAAACAGAAACTTGAAAAACACCAGTGCTGCATGAATATGAACACTAATTTGGAAAATGTAGGTTGCAATGGATTGATTTTAGTTGCCTGGGAACAAAACTCTGGAAATCAAGAGACTCTCAAACAAATCGCTTTTAGTTGCTCTTTCTTTTCAACAGTATTTTAAAAGTCTAAGTTATCCTTACAGTACCTGAGAATCCTGTTACAATGAAGAATCTCTCTTGGTAGAACTGGGTTGAGTCATGAGATTGTGTATTTTCTAAAAGCTCCCAGAAGTTTCAGCTACATAGATCATGGTTTACATAGCAAGGTTTTAGGAAACCAAAAACAGCTCTGTATAGAGGATATAAAGAATGAGTCCTCAAGGGTGGCTAAATAGCTCAGTGCATTAAAGCACCTGCAAGCAGACGCAGGGGTCAAGGGTTTGATCCCTGGGTCTGCCACACTGGCCCAACCCCAGGGTGCCCTGAAATGGCAATTGAGACTGGATGTGCTGGGGCACACCTATAATCCCAGGTCTTGGGGGGCTGTAAGCAGGTGGATTACTACAAATCTGATCTAGTAGTGAGACCCTGAACACCCTGTAGATCCTTCCCAAAATACAAAAACAGAACTGATCCTCAAACAACTGGCTTCATCTGCCTCCTCATGCACTTATGTTAATCATGTTTAACCCTTCATAGTGTCTCCATTTTTTTCTTAACAACCACAGACTGTAAGAAGTAAGTGAGAAAAGCCACATCTTTCTTTCCAATACTCACAGTTTTATCTTAGTGATCCTGCTTCTTAGCTCAGATGGGCTATAATGCTCTTCTGGAATCTAGTTATGGAAATGACTGTAGCATCATAAATTATCAACTTATCTATGCACTAAAGCAGAAACCCAGAGTCAGGCCAGCATTTCTTCCTGAGTATGTGTACAAAAAATGTACTCCTCAGTGGGATCCTGAACATCTTTGTTACAGTTGTTTTGCATTTTGACCAAAACAACACATATATACAAAAAAAAAAAAATCTTGGCAGCAAAATAGAAACCATCACAGTAGGTAAACATTGAATGGTCATGCAGACTACTATGCTCTATAAGACCACATGTATTTAAAGCTACATTCCAAAACTTGAGTTTCTGAAGAGCTGAAATTCCCCTCCATTTGCCAGAAGGTGAACAGCTTTAGGGAAACTTCTATAGTCACAATCTGGAAAGGCAAACACAAAGATCACAGCCTTCCTTGAGAGCTACTTTCCTGCCCTGTCCTTCTTCTCAAGGCTTATAAATCATTCCTTTTAAATTTGCTGTGCGTCCTGCTCCTAGAGGTACATCATTATTGTGGTTTAAAAGAGCAAGCTAGTTATACAGTATCACCTACAACAACTTTTCTGTGTATGACCTACATTGTTAGAATTCTACTGTAATTGGCTTGTCTCATCTCCATTTTGCCAAAATACTCCCCAACCTTCTTTATAAAACATTTGCATTTCCCTCTCAAATTTAAGTAATGTCTAAGTTAAGGCTTTCAGATCTTCTCCAGTCTCTCCATAACCACAATGGGCCTGAGCTATTTTTCTGCACAACAGTGTCTTCCTATGCCATCCACATTTCCAGAGGCTGGTCTGGGTGTCTGCCTTTTGTAGTTCTTGTTTCACAGGAGCCTGGTGGAATTCTGTAGGAAGGTAGTAGAGGGAGTAGAAAGACTGATTAAGCCATCACTTATGCTGATTTAGTAGCCAGCAGCTTGAGATGATGCTTTATCAACTCTTAAATTCAAACCCTGCCTGGAAACTGAGTTATTCATCAAGAAGGATTAGAAAATGCAAAGGGCCCATAAATTCAACAGGCCGATTCTTGTTATCTCCAGAGATTTTCCTGTCACTTAAAAATGATGTCTGGAGTACAATTTGCATCTAAAATGGTCTTGGAAAAAGGCAAATGGCCAGCCCTTCAAACTAATGAATCCTCAGGTTACAGAAAAATGCCCCCAGCCAAATGAAGCAAACCACATTCCGCCAGATTCCAATTGGACCTAACCTGAATCAATAGCTACCTTGGGAGTGGAATTTAGTGTCTTTCTTTTAGAGAAATGCGAACACTTTTCATGAATTCACTCACATATTCATGTTAAGAGAAAGGTAGTGCATTTGAAACAGAAGAGCTGCTGTATCAAGACAACCTGTATCCTGATGTTAACCCCAAGCCACTGAAAAGATGTGTGATATTGGGAGAATCACTTCCTCACTTTGGGCTGTCTCAGCACCACTTTCCAAATTGAGTGTGTAAGTTTCTTTCTGCACTGTTACTATACAAAACAATACTAATCTATGATCACAGAAAAGTAGTGTGCCTTATGACCTCATGAACTAAAATACTTGAATTCTTTTCCTACAAGATGAAGGAGTATGTAGTAAGTGTTTTATTCTCTATGGAATGTCTTTCAAATGCTGTCTTCTTTATTTCTATTCCAGATTGTATGAAGGCAGTCTCTTGGACAGTACTGATTGGTGTGAACCACGATGTTTTGTGTATTTGTGTGTATATTCTTTAGATATACTTTTCTAGGTTGTACTTCTTAAAGAGAAGATACACATTCTATTTGTGTGAAATGATTATCTGGATAAGATTAGAGTTCACACAATAAGATCACATAGTTGGCTTATGCAAAATGTGGAGTCCAAGGATACAAGGATCATGATACAGGTTCTTTTACTAAGGAAAAAAGTACTCCCTGGATGAGTTTTGAATATCTGAACAGATAAAATAACTGAAACCAATGCCACATGTGTACTGAGTTAATGCCAACAAATAATACAATTGATACATATAAATCTTCGAGAAATAGACATTGCCTTTTCAAAAATGATATTATAGGGGCCAAGGAGATGGCTCAGTGGAATAAATGTTTCCCTGGCAAGCTCAAGGGCCTGAGTTCAATCCCTGCTTCCACCAAAAAAAAAAAAATAGTATTGTAGGAGTTACAGTATTTATTATTGATGATGACTTAATTTTCATTTTCATTCATGATTTAAGGGAAACCTACACACATGTTGACTTCATCATACACACACACAGGTAGCTATGGAAAGTATATGTAGGTGAGAGATTATCTTTCAGTCCAACTTTTTAAGAGTAAAAAAAATTATTGAATGAGAGCTCCTGGGAGATAGATGAGGACGTAGAAGTGGATTGCCTCAAGCTATTTTGTAGCAAGGGATCTTATTAGATAATTTCAAGTTGCAAATGAGAGGCAAGTTTAGACTAGCACATAGGTTTTTAACAAGAGTGATGTCCACATCAAGATGTGTTCCTATGTTTTCTGGAGGTGGTGGTCTTGGACGCATTGCTGTCTTCGTGTCATTGTCACTACCCAGAGCTAACACTTGGTGAAGACCGCTGAGCAGTGCATTCCTTCTTCCTGGAAGCCAGACCTCTTACACTTCAAGGCAAGTTAGATAGATTCTTCATTTCCTTTATAAAGAATTTTAGTTTGTTTTTTCTCAAAGAGAATATAAAATAGTAATTAAAAATAGAAATGATAAAGAATTTCACCAAAGTAATAGGAATTCAACAGGATTTGTTGCATTTATATTGTTGTCTTCAACTTAGTTGTTCAGATTGCAACGTATATCCATTCAAAAGTGCAAAAAAGAAAGAAAATGTTGTGAGTCATTAAGAAGAGAGCAAGAAAGGAAAAATGAAAACAGAAGACAAAGACAACTAAGCATTAATTGCTCCTTTCCATAGACCAGCAGAAATCCACAATATAAATAGACAAGTCATCCTGCATACGTACAAAAAAAGATATATCTCTTTCCCTTGCTTCCTATTTCTTTGAGGTCATCACTTTTGAGTTTTTTGCCTTTCCTGACTCACATTACCTGCATTTCTCAACTATCCCTTTTATTTTCATGCATAACAATTATGCTTTGTCGCTGTGATGAGTTACTGAGATCAATTTGTTTACTCAGTGTGGGTACTTGCTTCTAAACTGTAACATGTTTTGACATATGCTATTAGCAACAGTGCCATGTATGTGTGTCCTGGCCAGAGCTCTCCTGTGCGCTAATAGGCTGAATCACAGATGCCTAAGATGCACTTTCTTCTTAGAAAGAAAGTTGCCCTGGCTTCTTATACAGAAGCACTGCTCTTCTAACTTGCACTTTGCATAGTATACAATATTTTGTGGCTGTTTCAAATAAAAGCCTAATAGCCAGCAGTTCACTGAGTTGAAGGAACACAGCATAATTGACATCTTAACTCACTGTATATACCTTACATATGGTATGACAGATCTAGACCTCTTTGAGTACAGGCAATTTTTTTTTTTTTTTTTTTGAGACAGGGTCTTGCTATAAAGTTCATGCTAGCTTTGAGCTCATTTTGATCCAGGATGGTCTTGAACTCCCAATGATCCTGCCTCAGCCTCCAATTGCTGGTATTACTGAGATTATAGACATGTGCCACCATGCCTGGCTAGAATGCAGACAGCTCTCTCTCTCTCTGCCATTGGTATAGTGTCTTGCTACACAGCTCAGACTTATAGTGACCCTACTATCTCAGCCTTCCCAGTGCTAGAATTACAGGCATGCACCACCAAACCCAGTTTCAGTGCCCAGCACCATGTGGTACTAAGGATGGAACTGGTCCTTATGTTTGTCAGGTGGGTGCTTAGACAGCCAAACTATATCCCCAGCCCCAGACAACTCTTGAGGCAAGCTTAGAAAAATGAGTTTTATTAGCCTGAGATTAATTAGTCTGGAGAAGAGCTTGACCTTCTGAGCTCAAAGCAGTCAGTGGTCTAATTTCTTTTATTCCAGAATGACCTCTGAAGTTCAGTATGCTCTAAGATTAGAAAAAGTTCATCTGAGAAAGTAGACTGTGGTTTCAGGGCAAGAGTGAGTGAAATCTAAAACTTGCACAAGACTTGTTACAACATGCCTGTGACGTTTTCACTTTAACTACAAAAAAGAATAATTCTAGCAAGGAAAGTGTAGTCCAGATAAGAAAGTGGAGCCAATATCTCACAGTGTTTCCTTAAATTCCAACATGTAAACAGCCACTTGGTCCACCTACCTTCCTGTTATTCTACTATGTTTTTCTAAGATAAGACAATGAGTGCTCTAAGGAATAACTAGTTTGAGAATCAGGAGTGTGGTGTTCTGCAATTCTTTTAATGCCTTTAGTCTCTAATAGCTCCTTTCAACCCCTACGTGAAAAATGAAAGCTTTATGCATTATGGAACCTACATTTAAAAAATTTCGAATTATCCCAGATTCAGAATTTACCCCAGTGTGTTGATGCTGTAACCTCAGTACATACCATTGAAATTTCACATTTCCTATGATGTTTCACTTCAACGGAGAAAGTGTTCGTAAGACCTTCTGTGCTTTCTCAGCGCAGTATGCCAATTTCTATTACACTGATTTTTCAATGGCATCATAAGTTTTTGAGGTTTTTTTATTATTTTAACTAGACCCATATTAAATGGGCTAGGAATTCTCCAGTAAATATTAACATACATGTTTGCCTACAAAGGAAATTTTAGTCCTCTTGTATCTTAGGACTAGGAAATAAAGGCTCTTGAAATAATATCGACAGAGTGTCACCATAAATGTCCCATTGTAGATATGTATCAATAATTTCTTTAATGAATGAAAAATGCATATGAGTTCACCTTCCCAGAAACTCTCTTGTGGACAGCTATTTGCCTGCATAGGGGGTAGAAAGCCTGAGTCACAATAGATAATTATAAATATGTTTTGAGTGAGGATGAATAAATAAAGAATAAATTACGATTGGAATTTTAAGTCACAAAACTCATTCTTGTTTTTGTTTGTACTTTTTATTATTATTTTAAAAGAATACAAAATAGTGATAGAAGAAAACAGCATTATGCATGATACAAGATTTCACTAAATAAATTAATAGGAATCCAACAGGGGTTGCTATATTACATGATACCATTCACAAATTTTTTTTTTCGGATTACCAGATATGAACGGGTAAGTTTTGTGTTGTTTTGTTTTGTTTTGTTTTAAAAAACAATAACTAAGAAGTTATAAGAAATTCAAGAGGGGAAAAAATCAGAGCCAAAGCTCATTCTTAACCTTACCTTTCCCCTAATTTTTTTAATTTTTCTTCTTTCTTATTTTCATTGAGCTTAATCTCCATCCCTTCTATTGGAACTGTGCTTGGTACCAGCCTCACACCAGCAAACATTCGCAGAGGGATTGCCAGTTTGCACAAGTAGGGTTTTGCAAATCAAATACATTGATGTCATTGTCCTTGTGCTGCTTGGATATGGAGGGAAAGCGTCTGGTTGCCATTCTAAATTCCACCGGGTATTTGATTACTAACTTATAACCCCACACATTTTCTCCCTGACCATTTCTCTGCTCTAAAGCAGATCATTAAATTGCTCCCAGGCAGAATGCACAGGACCTGAACAGCAGGGCACTTTTGTAATAAGACCTTGTAAATTGAAAGCCCTGGATACCTTCCCCACTGTGAGAACCTGCTGTGACTGGTTCCTTTTAACATGGCACTAATGGGCACTTCAGACCTAGTTAATTAAAGACAGTATATCTAGGCAGACTTTCATTGCTCACAAAGATCATGTGCATGCCAACCTTTACTAACTAGTTCTTACCTTTCGGGCATTTTTATGCCATTGAAACTTTCACTTTTCATCTAATGTTTTGATTTATCCCCTCATCTTTTAAAACAGTGTCTCATTTAAATATTAGGCCTGTACTAAGAATTTGGTCCTTGCAAATGTTTTTCTATAAGAAAGTCAGATGTGAGGGCCATCGAGCTATGATAACTGAGTTCATTTGTTAAAGGCCTGCTGGTTAGTGGAAAGGCTTATCATTGCAAATATTATAGCCTTACAGTTTCAAACTGGGGGCCTGCTGAGAAACGCAGGCCTTAATGTAGAGGTGTCATTAAAACCTCCAAGTCAGTCGAGGTAGTTAATCACTCAATTAGAGTCTCATTATCATCTGCAGGGCCTCCAAAAGGCCTCCCGTGGTGTAGGAGGAGCTGTAACCAGTCACTTTGACAGGTGATCCCCTCCTCAAATACAATGGCTACAATGGGCCTGGGAGGAGTTATCAGCACGACATGGCCTGTATCTAAACTGAAGCAGACGCCCATGGGAATTTAGACAGCCCTAACAGAGGAGATCAAAGGCAGAGAAACAGCTGATTCCAGACTGGCTGGTGTCAGCCTGGTGTTTCCTCTGTCAAAGGCAGATGGAGAACCAACTTATTGATTGCTGGCCCTGGTGTCCGCCTGGAATTAAAGGCCTGGCCTGGGGGAATACAGCAGAGGAATGTCTGACTTTGGAGGACATGACAACACAGATATTAAAAATCTGTTTGACTTCACTTCAGAGAAGATCTATTTGAGGAAATCGGGCACTGAAATTGTCATTTTTTCCACCACACTATGACATTCCAAGAAGATAAAATCAGCAATTGGTACAGTTGAAGGCACAGTGCCAACCCACTGAAATATTTCTCTGATGTATAGCTTGTCTTGTTGGGGGTAAAGTGGTTTATAGGGAAACCCAGTAAGAAACTAAGAGTTCCACAGGCCAATTAACCAAACCAAGAGAATGATGATAAATAGACTGTCAGCAGAATTCTAGATATGTTGGAGGCTCGTTGAAATAAGCTTACTTATATGACCTGATAGAGCGTTCTAACTGTGTCCATGATAAGTGAAACACACCGAAGTTAATAATCTAAGGTAAGCAGAATAGGACCTCCCCAAGGTAAAATTACACATGGATTTCTGGGCCTTCAAAATAGAATTTACCTGGTTGATCTTCATTCATTGTCAATTTTAGGAAGTCATATGAAATTTTCAGTTACTGATACAGTCTTTAAAGTCATTTAAAAGACTCACCAGTATTTTTCAGCCAATCAAAAGCAAATTTTCGACACATGTAAACATCAGATCTCTGTAGTATTTGGATCACATTATGTAGCCATGTTTCAATTTCATAATTAAATTGAGAAACATTTTTCCTGCTTTTTAATGTGAATCACATTTCCACTGACTTAATTTCCATAAAAGGCTGTTTGTCACACAAACTCAGTTGAATGAATTTTACCTCTCCTTCCTTTTTTAAAAGATGCTATTAAAAAAATTAGCTTTAACGGGCTGGAGAGATGGCTCAGTAGAGTAAGTGCTTACCTGGCAAGTGCAGGGGCCTGAGTTCAATCCTTGGTTTTGCAAAAAGAAAAAAAAAATAGCTTTAATGTGTTTAAATTTTTCAAGCTAAAATTATCTTTAAGAATATCTGTTAAAAGAGACAACAAATGTTGTTTTATGTGTGTATGTTTTACAAAATAACTTTTAATAACTCTTGTCAATAACTTTGGAAAACACTTATTTATGTATTTATTTTTGTTTTATTTTTATTATTATTTTTAAAGAATACAGAATAGTAATAGGAGAAAACAGGATTATATGTGATATAAGATTTTACTAAACAAAGTAATAAGAATCCAACACTGGTTGCTGTATTACATGATGCTATGTACAAATTAGAGAGAACACTAATTTAAAAAAACTTCACTTATTCACTCGTTTGGTACAGGGTCTCACTATACAGCTCTGACTCATAGTGATCTTCCTGTCTCAGGCCCCCCAGCACTAGGATTACAGGCATGTACTACCATGCCCAGTTTCAGGGCTGGCCTGGTTTCAGGGCTGGCCCAGCACACCTGGTGTTCTGGGGCCAGTAGGGCATGTGGTACTGGGGATGGAATCCAGGGGCTTCGGCTTCTGAGCTATCTCCACAGTCCCAGTAATGCCAACTTTTTATAGCTATTTAATATGTGTTATTATTATAGTTTTACAGAAAAAAATAAGTAGACAGCTAAGTTCTTTATTACATCATAGTTTCCTATCGTAGTGTTGCAGGCAGCTAAATGAGATAGGAATATTAAAGGCAATCAGACAAGGCTAGGCCCCCAAGGAGACAAGATGACTTTGTAACTTTAGGACAGACCACTGCTGTGGGTCAGTCCTCAAGACAAAAGAGTAAACAAATGCAGTCACATACTTCCCTAGAAATGGGCATCAGGGACTGGCACCCTAAATAGGTATTAATCACCTTAAAAGAGCCAGAAAGAGTCATTAACCCAACCCCCTACAGGAAGAGACCCTCTTCTGCATTCATGCTCCCTTGCTACATGAAGCACTTCCCCATTTGATACCGGTCTCATCCACTTTACCTGAGCACTTGTGCTTGTAATCTTATTGGTTGACCATAGTTTTGTCCCACCTCATGCACACTGAGTTCTCATATTTTTCACCTCAGACCCACCTCACCTCATGGTTTTACTCTACAAAAATCCTTAGAAAAGGCAACTTCCCAGGTAACCCACTTGGATCCTTTCTGTCCTTCTCTCAGACAGGAACTTCCTTTCGGCCAATAAATATATTCTGCTCTTAACCTCCATTGTACTTAAAATTCATTCTTCAGTTTTAGAGAACATGAACTTGGCCCAAGCATCTTTCCAGTTGAGAGTTTCATTCCCCTGTATTTTCAATTTAAATTATTACTATTACTGACTAAAACACTGATTTTGTTCTGAACATGTTCATTTTTTCTTCTTATCCTTACTTTCCCAGGAATTTATCCCAACATATCACTTTCATTTAGCTGTTAGACAGATGATGCTTTTCTGGGTTGTGGCTCTTTCTTACTTCCCCTTGTTTAATTCTTTTATTAATTTTATTGAGAAACAAATAGCAATGAGAGAGTTTCAAAACAGGTTAGTAGGACAGTTGCAATAATTAATACATTGCATGTTGATACCTTCATAGTAGTTATTCATAGTACAAGATCCAGACATGATATCCTGTCCAAACACTATTAGTACAAATACATACACACACACACACACACACACACACACACACATATATATATATATATATATATATATATATATATATATATAGAGAGAGAGAGAGAGAGAGAGAGAGAGAGAGAGAGAGAATGGTCCTTCAAGGGGCTTGGGAGATGGCTCAGTGGAATAAGCGCTTCCCTGGAAGTATAAGAGCCTGAGTTCAATCCCCAGTTCTGCAAAAAAAAAACCAAAGTGCTCCTTCATTTATATCCCAATTTTTTTGTTTAGTTTTGTCAAAGATGGGTATTCCGTTGCAATTGAAATATTGTATGTGTGTGAATTCAGCAAAATAATCCAATATAGTCCAGTAGTCCATAATAGTAGTGAGTTATCTGCAGGGCTGGCCATGTCAGAAGTTGTTGAGTTGAACCTTTTACAACTCAGCATATTAATATAGAAACATGCAGCAGAAAAGTACAAAAATGAGGTATAAAAACTTCCCTTATTGAGTGGTACAGGTCAGTATTGTGCAGAATGCTCTTCAGTTGTTATGTACCTGAAGTCTTTGTTTATTTAGTTTATTCTTATTGTTACATTGAGGTTACTATATGCTACTGGAAAAATAACCATAGGAGTCAAATGTCAGTTTTATCTTATCTAATCAAGGATATCTTCTAAGACCTGACTTGTGGCTGTAGATGTTAAAGTTGATGCTAATTTTGTGTCCTACACAAATGTAGTTGTGTATGTCAATTTCTCCACAGTGCACTCTTTTTTTCTTTTGATATATTGAAATATTTGGGGAAAAATTTAGAAAGTACATAAACAATGTAGGGTGCATAATATTATTGGTTTATAAATCATTTGGAGTCCTTCTGTGTAGAAGATTTGCTCTCCTTCCTTCCTTCCTTCCTTCCTTCCTTCCTTCCTTCCTTCCTTCCTTCCTTCCTTCCTTGTATTAGTTTCTATTCTTGAATGTTTGTTTTCTACTTCTTTGCAATACACTCCACCCTTTTAACTAGTGTGTGAGGTTTATGTAAATTTTCCTTTGCCTGAAGTTTACAGGCTTTTTTTTTAAAGGAGTCCAGTATGAGTTCAGCATAATTTCTAGCCATTTTGTTTAGAGGGCTATTTTGGACAGGTGTAATACATGAGGGGCAGGTGACACCTAAATGGCTTTCTTAGGCATTGTTACTTACACTGAAAATTTCTGTGGATTTGACAAATGTTTCACGTGATGTGTTCATTACATAATAGTTTTGGTGTTTTAATAAAATATTGTTCTTCCTGACAGACCCTACTCCTTGGCAGTCTCTGATCTGTTTACTATAATTTTGTTATTTCCAAACTATCATCTAAATGGGGACAAAATATATGGAGCTTTTCAAACTGACTTCTTTCACTTGGCTAATGTCTTTGGGAGGCTTAATAGCTCATTTCTATTGCTCAATTGCAAGCCACTAAATGGCTATATTATAATTTATTTGTCCATAAACTTATTGAAAGGCATCTTGGCTTATTTTCACAGCTATTAGTAAAACTAACATGCTTTTTCTTTCTTTCTTTTTTCTCAGTACCATGGATTGAACTCAGGACCTTGCACTTCCCAGGCAAGTACTTATGCCACTGATCTATTTCCCCGGCCAAATGCATCCCCCATGCATATGTATATATTTGTGTACACATCAGTTTTAAATTGAATGGTTAATTTCCAAGAGGTATGATCTCAGGATTGTAGGTTAAGACTATGTTTACTTTTGTAGGACTTGTAGCAATCTGTAGAGTAGAATTTGCTTTGTAGAAAAGGGGCTGCTCCACTTTGTATAGTTTTAACCTGTACTGGAAAAGAACTTTGATTGTTCTATGTCATCAATTGCTATTATCATTTTGGGGGGCTACACCTATTTTAATATGTATGTGATTGTGTCTCATGGTTAGTTTAACAAACGTTTATCTGTTGATGCTAGGTGCCTTTTCATACGATCTCTTACCATTTGTTATCTCTGCGGGAAATTACCTTATTTAGTTATTTGGCTCAGTTGTAATTGATTTTCTGGTGTTCCTGAGTTAAAGGGTTCTTCATATATTTTATATACTTGCACATCTTCTTTTAGATATCTTTTGCAAATATAATGGTGTTTGTTGTATGCATCTATTCTATCAATGTATTTCACAGACAAGAAGTGTTTAATTTAGTAAAATCCAGATTATCAATTTTAGTTTCATAGTCCATCACTTGTTTCTAATAAGTGTAACATTTTTATTTTAAATCCATTGTACCATTTTCTACAAGTTTCCTTTCTAGGCTATTTATCAAATTGTAATCAGCTAAATTATATTTTAGTTTTTCTTTTTTTGTGTTTTTTAGGGAAGGGTCTGTAGGGTGTTCATGGTCTTACTTATAGATCAGACTTGTAGTGATCTGCTTGTTTACAGCCTCCCAAGAGCTGGGATTACAGACAGTTTGTTTATAAATATCTAAAATTCATAAATTAGATAATCTAGTAGTGTACTTCTTAGAAATAGTAGTGATTAGAAGGCTGAATCTTGGGCTGGGGAGATGCTCAGTGGTCTAAGTGCCTACCTGGCAAGAGCCAGGACCTAAGTTCCACACCTGGTACCTCATGCCAGAAACTCTGGGTGCACCTTGCTGTCCTGAAACCAAACATGGTGGAGTGTGTCTGTGATCCTAGTGCAGGGAAGGCTGAGACATGAGGGTCACTATGAGTTGGAGCCACATAGCAAGACCTTGTATCAGATAAATACATTTTTAAAAAGTGCTGAATCTTTGAGAAGGTATGGTGCTGTGAATAAGCACTTAGCCGGGCGTGGTGGTGCAGGCCTGTAATCCCAGCACTCGGGAGGCTTGAAGCAGGAGGATTGTTGTGAGTTCAAGACCAGCCTGAGCTACAAAGCGAGCTAAGGCCAGCCTGAGCTGCATAGTGAGACCCTGTCTCAAAAAGACAAAAAATAAAATAAAATAAAATAAAAAAGCACTTAGTTCCTCTTAAATATTTGAGAGTTAAGAACATGCTGGGTCTAAGCCCTTCCACACCAATACTCTCACTCCTCAAAAAAGACCTTTCAATTGTATTTTCTTGAACTAACTTAATTTGGGTCTGGTACCTGAAATTGCTGGCTGAGTTTAGAACATGGTAGCTACAATAACAAAATAAGAATACCATAGAGGTGTTTACTTGGCATGTACTCTGAATGGAAAATGTAATAAATGAGTGTTGTACATATTTATTATCCAAACTAAAAAGAGGGCATCAAAAATAAGAGCTGAAATAACTCATACAAACTGAACAATTAATTAGTATGTGAAAATATGTGTGCAAAACATATCTAAGAGGTTTAAAGTATGGTTTTGTCTTTTGGAAATAAAAAGAAAAAAAATGATCCAAGAGACACTAAAAAAAAATACAAATAAATCAACCACGGTTCCTGGTAATGACTGGATTTGAGAAATGGAATCACATTTAGGAATTAGGTAAAAACTAAATTTATATCTGGACTATTTAGAAAATGTTGAAAATCTCACTGGTTTAGTAGATAATACAGTAGAATTCCTACAGTTTGATTCATACTCAGTTACTTTACATTGAGTTTGGGGAAATGTTTTCATCAAAGATTTTCATGTATGAAGTACAGTTACAATGCTTTAAGGAGACAGGGTACGGCTGCAAAAGCCAGCTCCCTGGGGTTGTGTGACATAGCTGCATGACATAGCCCTGTCCCAGGCTCCTCCTTCTCCTCTGTCCTTCCTGGTCACCAGGACTGAGCAGTTTGTCTTCTATGATGCTCCTCTGTATGCTATTCTGCCTTGGAACTAGTTGACTATGGACTGAAATGTAGCCAAAATCAGTCCCTTCTTTAAGTTATGCATGCAAAGCATTTAGTCCCAGCAAAGAGAAACATGACTGCAGCGTGTATTTAGAATGAAAATAAGTAAATGTTATTGTGTATGGCATGCAGCTATTCAATGATTTATTCATTCCTTTATTTTCACTTATTACTGTTGTTCACTTTTTACCTGTATTATTGCCTAACATGGATCTTAGTTGCACTAAATATTTAATTCATTTAATTAACATAAATTGTGTGGTAATACTTTTATTTTTTTTTTTTATTTTTGGTGGAAATGAGGATTGAACTTAGGCCCTGGCGCTTGCCAGGGAAGTGCTTATTCCACTGAGCCATCTCCCCAGCTGTGTGGTAATACTTAAAAATAATTATATAAATTTGTTTTCAAAGAAGAAAAATTATTTAAGCAAACACTTTCGTCTCTAACTTAAAAATAATTTTATAACTCTTTAAAGCAATGAAATTTTCAACAATAGGAAAAATGTCCTTATTCCTATAATTTCAACTCAACATAAGTACTATACAAAAGATTTATAATAAATACTTAAAATCCTAGTTCATCTCATTATTTTTAAATGGTTTATTTAAGTGTTTCATACTATATTAATTAATAAACATTTTTCTTTGTTTCCTTTTTATTTCTCCTTTTCTTTTTTCTCATTAGTATGGACAGATGAAAACCCTTAAAATTAAATGCTGACAATTAAAAAATGATATAAATGCATAAAAATATTCCTCTATAGAATTTTATATTTTCAGTTGAAACAATAAAAACATAGTTTATGGATTCTGTTTCAGTGACATTTGAAGAGATTTTTAACAAGGTTAAATTATGTAGAATAACATTTCAACTGCTCTGTACAAATCCTTACCCACTCCCTTCTTCAATATACAGCTCCCCTTCTCAATTGATTTTCCCTGTGTGGCCTTTTGTCAAGTGACTTGGTTTGAAACCATCTTTCACACATTTTTATATACTTCCTCATCCCTAAATTCAAAGCAAAACAATACATTGGTAGGATGACGATTGCAAGATAAGGAGACTAAAACAACATAAGCAAAATATCTACTATATTCCCTAGCATCCATCTACCATAAGTTGTCAGATGATATCTTTAGGACTAGAATTATAGCTGTATGTCAATTAGAAAGATGAATCAAATGCCCAGACAACGTCTATTTGTTCGTTTCATCTTTGAAGCTAGATAGATATCAGTGTAAGAATCGGGACCAGGCTTTGATCCCCGGCATCACTGGCTGCACTAGCCCCATCCTAGGTGTGCTGAGCTGGTGACTGAGTCCTGGCACGGAGGCACATGCCTGTAATCTCAGGATTCACATGTGAGAGTCTATGCAACATGGTACTGGGATTGCAAACAAAGATTTCACTTCTCAGCTACTTTGATCTAATTGTACTTCACTATTAGCTGGCTAATGATAGGCAAATTAATCCCTCTGGGTCACCCATCTATAAAATGGGTGAATATGATAATTTTCCACATAGCCCTGTTAGCGGATTAAATTATTTAATACATATAAAACTTCTAGGATGAATATTACAAAACAACGCCCTAGTCTTTTATATCAGTGTGATAGTCTAAAAGCATAAAGGGACTTGCTTCAAATCATCAAGTGCTAGTATCTCATGGCATCAGCATGTACAACCTTCAATTTTTAAAGTCATGAGATACCCCACACAATTTGCTATTAGTCACTATTTTCCTTCTCTCCCACTAGCCGTAAGAAATACATGGTAAACGCTATGGTCCCTGGAGCTTGTGTGGAGCCAGCACTCCCCGCTGGAGAGTACAGGAGAGGCCCAGAGGGGGGCGGCTGTCCAGGCAGTGATGTATGACAAATGGGTTGTTGCTGCAATGCATCATCAGAGCCCGGCTATGCTGGTGACATGGCCCAGGCATACATCATCAGAACAGTGCCCGGCTGGAGCAGTAGCCTGGAAACCACCCTGGCCCATAAATTTTAATACAGACAAATAAAGAGCTGTAATTTTCTTTTCTTCTGAATTAAGGACTGACACGCAGGAAAGGTGGGACAGAGGAGTCTTTCACTTGATCCAACTGTTTTCCAAAGGCCCCAAAGGCAGTGAGGTCCTTCATGGATACAAACACTATCGTTACTGCTGGGATTGAAAGAAGCTCAGAGGATTTGGTTCGGCTTCAGCAAACTGTCCCAATAGGTGACCTGACCCAGTATGCTCAGGAAGGTAGAGATGCCCATGTCAGACTAAGGACCATTTTCAGAGACTTTGGGCAGCTTCCGGTGGTCACTTACTACAAACATATGGTGAGAGTGTACTAAAGTTTGCTCTAATTTCTCGGCAGTATATGTCTTCATAAAGATGGGGATAATTAGTCCAATGAGAAGACATAAAGGATTTTAATTGTAATAGCAATTTTCTTACTAGATTTTGAGATTCAGCTGTGAGAACCTACTCCAAAGTCTTGTCTTTCAGTTGGGTATAGAAAGAAGTCACTAAAAATGAATGCAAAATGGAGCAGATGATTCCATTTACTGTTAAGCACTGTAAAGAAGAAGCAAAACAAAACAGGTAAATAAGGCGTTGATCACATGGCCATGTTAGCTAAGGGGTGTCACGCAGGGTATCAGTAAGGTGGTTACCTACTGTTGGGGACCTCAGTGCACGCAAGCAAAAAACTAGGGAAATTAGAGTGAGGAAAGTAACCCAGCCAAAAGAACAGCAGATTCAAAGTCATGAGACAACAAATACAAATCTGAGATAGAAGGGAAGACACTGCCACATATATTTCATGGGGCTGGGGAGATGGCTTAGTAGAATAAGTGCTTGCCTGGCAAGCACAAGGCCTGAGTTCAATCCCCAATTCTGCCAAAACAAAAACAAAACACTAAACAAACAAACAAAAAACCCATATGTTTCATGACGGAAGAAAAACTGAGATAGCAGAGGCCAGGGGAGCAGGGGAGTTTTCATCTACAGCATCTGGAAACTGCATGATCTACTTACAATTAGGTTTTAATTGGAGAAGAAGTAAAGAAAATAGCATTTTTGTTCTCTTAGATAGTGAAAATACTAAAGTAGGTGCCTCTGGGAGACATGGAGGGATAAGGCTTGAAAAAAAAGCTATCAGAATAACCCTGAAGGAGATAACTCTGACCTTGTAGTAGAATCTTAACAGTGCAATAATAGGTGTGTTCAGATTTACAAAATAATTAGAGGAAGAGTTGAGAGGAGTTATTCCTGCTTGGGTTAGGCAGATGTTTTGCATGAGAGGGAAGCGAAACTATTTCCAAACATCAAAATGGTGGTAATACTTAGTGGTTTACTAAAATATCTAAATTTTGGGAAGTTTGTGGAGGAGAATCAGTATTCTTGTTTTGTTCCCTTTGTCACATTCTTCTGAGATGGCTATGCAGGATCCTCTCAAGTCAGAAGTCAGATAAATAATTATTGAGCTCAGAAGTCATGAAGAAAAAAGGTGGAATTCTTTACAGTTTTTAAAACCAGGAGAATAAATAAAATCTTCTGGATATTATGTAAGCCTGAAAAGAAGGAAATCCAAAAATAAAGTCCTGGAGCATACTAAATTTTGTTTTAAAATTTAAATTTAATTATTTAAAACTAAGAGAAGAATAAAATTTGAAAATTGCATGATCCTGAAAAATAGAGGTGTTGAAGTCTGTAACTGTGTGACATTCTAGAGTTTTCCCTCTAATTAGCAAGGAAAAGCAAGTAACAAAAGGAAGAATGGGCTATAAGTAATAGAAAATCAAGGCAGATGAAGGCCGTTTTTAAAAAAATCATCCTAGGAAACAGCCTCAGGAAAAAATGAATGGCCTGCTTTGTGAACAGATGCAGATGAGTGGTTTAGAAGTAAGGAGACTTGCACATTGCTATTAAGAGATTGTTATTTGTAACTTCCATATGAGAAAATTCTACAGTGAAACCCTTTTGAAATTATCTGAGGACAAATTAGTTGACCAGATAGGAGCAAATACTATAGACACCTCTTGAAAACTGTTGCTAGCAAAATGATTAGAGAACTAGAACAGCTAGGGGTGGTGGACTTGAATCTAGGGAATTGTTTTTAAAGATAGGTGATATGAAGGAAAATCAGAGTATTTATTGAAATGAACAATTAGGACCAGAAAAAGTATTAAAACAGAAGAGAAAGAAGGAAATAAGTTCTAGGAGTGAATGACTAAGAAATGTTGGAGAAATGGGTCCCTATAGTGGTTGATACATTGCATCAAATTGAGAAGTTAAAAGTTTAACTAAATGGAGTTCAGCATTTGCATACCCTGGTGTGGGGGGGCACTATACAGCATGGAGCGCTTCCCTAGAGAATGGGTTTTACTGGAGAAACAGATATAACACAAGGAACAGATAGAACACAAGATGTACAAGTGTTGAAGAAGTTATAAGATTTGCCTATGATGGTCAGACACAGAGTCAGATGAGGAAGCATGCAGAGGGCGTCTGCACACCTGAGACTGAAGGATTCTGTCCAAGGTCCAGAGCTCACTGTAGTGTTCTGTGAAAGTCCATATCAGGAGGCTGGTAGGTTTGCAACAGAAGGCTGAAGGATCCAATTTGGAGGCTGAAGAGTCTGCACTCCAGATGACTACGAAGACCAGAGCTCCTCTGAAGAAGTGAAACACTCCATCCTTTCTCAATTCCTTTTCATATACTTTAAGTGATGAGCCACTGGAGGGTGTAGAATTGCTGAGTCCATTTAGTTAATCTTTTAACTTCTCAAATTCACACAATGTATTAACCACTACCATTCCTAAGATGCAAATGGTCTTAAATAAGAACAAGAACTATTTATAGGCTTGACACTGAGAATAGTCACAAGTGATGTAATCACAGGTTATTTCTCAGATATTGTTGTAGTATGTAATGCAGCTCTTATAAGATCCAATTTATTTTCTTTATGAAGTAAGAGTTTCATCCTCACTGAGATCGAATGAAGCTGTCGAAAGTATCAGAAGAGGTATAGTAAATATGTACCATCTTGGGGAAAGGAAATGATTAGATTTAAGGCTAAAGTTTTCTGGGGTTTATATGTGTTTTACGATCAAGACTTTGTTATCACTGTGCATAGATGTTCGCTCAAAGCCTCATGCAGTCATGGGAGAAGCTTTTCAGAGGTGGCAAATCTAGAGTGTGTGACTTATTCATGATACAGTGTAGGATTAAGGGTGCTAGGAACAAGGGTTGGTGATTACTAAATCAGTCCACAGATTGTTTTGGCAAGAACTTAATCCTGATAGTCTGGATAGAATATCAGAAAAGCAGAAAAAAAAAATCTTCTAAGGTCCCTTGCTTGGTTTGCTATCTTTTGCCAACCATGAACTGTTTCTTTGCTGAGATTCCCCTCTGCTATGTCACCCTGCTTGGGGCCAGCTGATTATGAACTATAGTCTCTACAAATTGTGAGCCAAAAAAGCCTTTTCTCCATTAATTTTGGGTGGCAAGTTTTTTTTTTTCTTTCTTTTTTGTATTTTAGGGAAGGTTCTAAAGGTTGCTCAGTACCGCAATACTACATTGGACTTGTAGTGATTCTTCTGTTTACAATCTCACAAGTTCTGGTATTACAGGCATGCACCACCATGCCCAGTCTCAATCTTTGTCTCTGCACACCCCAGGGGTGGGGCTGGCAAGGTAACCACAAGGATCAAACCCCCAGCCCCTGTGTCTTTAATCCGCTGAGCTATTTGGCCATCCTTGGGTGTCAAATACTTTGTGTCAGCAATGAGAAAAGTAGCTAAGACACTTACCACATGTGTCACTTTAAGAGTATGTGGATCCTCAGATGTAGGCATCTGGTCAACCAATGTTCTGTCTAAGTAGCATATTTATCTCTGGTCTGGTGGAACATAAGAATTACCAGTGTGTGATTACCAGGGAATGGATCTAGCACTAGATCATGGTCTGTAATAGATATGTTAGAAAGGAAAGTGACTTAGGTGGAAGAAAATGTTGACAGATAATTGAAACCATTTTCTGATGGATTCATGCAAGTATAGATGAGTGAATTCCTGGAGTGGGGAAACCATGTTTACCTAGTAACATGGAAGGTTCCTAGATAAAGATAGTGATGTTTGAAAATAAGATTTTAGAGCTAGAATTGTTATTTGTAATGACAAAATCTGAGTGTGGTGATGTGAGTCATTGACCACACAAAACAGAGTAGTTAAGAATCACTGGGGGGTCAAAGCAAGGGAAGGAACACATAAACCATTAGGCAAAAGAGCCATATATATAAATTAGTGTTAACAGAACTGAAAGAACAGTGATCCTAGTGCAAAATAGCCATTGCTAAGTTATGTTCCTGGATTCAGTGGCTCTAAGCCAAAGCCATATGAGTGCTCAAAGACATGGATTTAACTTTGTACCTGGAGACAGAGCCAGAATGTACCTCAAAGAAAAGAGGGACTAGGGCAAATATGGCACACGAGCCGGTAATATGGCTCAGCAATGCAGCACCTGCCTGGCAATCATGAGGTCCTAAATCTGATTCTTGATAACAACTCTCCTCACAAAAATAAAGACGGTTTCCCTTCTGGAACATCTGATGGTATATTTTGTAATCACCACCAAAGTGTACAGATTCTGAGGTTGGGTACCCAGCATAGAATTTCTACTTGTCTGGGTCATAGCGTAATACTGACAGTGTAAGATGAAGGCATAAGATAACATCACAGATAATTGAAAGATGGTTTCAATTATTGGTCAGTTATTTTATGACCACACAAGACAGAGAAGTAAAGAATCAAATTGCCCAACTGCAATTTGTTTCATTGACATTGTAAAGGTTCTTTACAATGAGCTAAGGTTCTTTAGGTTTTCTCTTTCATTTAGCAAAATTCTAGGGGATCTGGCTTAGAACACTCCTCTCCACTCATGCCGTGTGTGTTAATTCTGTTAACCATCCCAATGGATATTTTTAATGTTTCCTTTTCTTTTCCTTCTACTCAATCTCTCTTACTAAAGATTTACTGTGAAAACAACATGCACTGGGTTAAAAAATCTACCAAATAAATGTATCCAACATAACATTTCAGTATTAAAAGAATGGAATCAATATTTGAAGAGAAATGCAAAAATTCTCCCACATACATCCCTTTTCTCATAAAATAATCAAAATAGCAATGCCCTTCTTTATACAGTCTAGTGCAAGGAGTCTTCATTCATAGGATAAAGGGCAAGAGTGCTCTGTCTTCTTTGTCATTGTCCATTACAATTTGAATTCATTTAGCCATATGTTTAAGAAACAGTGGTCTTGAAACAGATCCCACTTGAATAGTATAAGTCAACTCTCAGGAATTCAAGCTAATGGACAGAAAAAGGAGGGAGTATGAACAAGGGTTGTAGTGAACCAGTCTCCAGTGGTTTTTGCGATTGCTTTAATATGATGGCAGTGACATGACGTGTGAATCTTTTTCTTGTTGTTCAGCTCTACAAATATTTTAGCGATTCGTACAATGAAGTCTAATCAGGAAAAGTCACTTTTCCTATTTTTCCTTTATCTTCAGCTTTTATTCTCATTTCCATAAATGGAATTATTGATATAATTACTGGGATTGCTTATTCAAAACCACCAAGTTGAAGAAAAGCAGTTTTGTGCAAATCTTATTCTTTTACACTTACTTGCTGGTCATACTTATTTTGACTTTCAAATTATTTTTGCTGCTTGAAAGTCTAACCTTAGGTAAATATCCCATTTGTTTCTTCAAAGTGCATAATCTGCAGAATGAATAAAAATGTGAAGATGACTTTAGAAGGAAAACGCCATACACAGAGTCTAATTTCAGGGAGCTACATCCTACAGTTCTGCCTTGGAGTGGGCTGTGCACCTCTGGCATACTGCTCTTCAAGACGAAAGTCATAGACATGTGGGCAGAATCTTGGGATTGTCCAGAGAAAGGAAAAAATAGATTAGGTAGTTTTCATGAGAGGAAAGACCAGTGGTTAACTGTGGGCAGCAGGAGCCCTGGGGGTGGGCATGGGGAGTGCCTTATTGTTAGTTAGCTTGAGAATCGAATGGAAGATTAGAAATGGTAATGTCTCTCAGACTTTGTGAGGTTACTACATGCATCATAATTATCATAAAAATCAGACTCACAGTGTAAGATAGTGGGCTACTTATTCTCTAACTCCCAGGCTCGAATCAGTGTGGTATATCTGTAATCATTACTGGAGATTTGGATGAAACTAAAAGAATAAACTATTGTGCTATTTGATTACTGCAGACACGACCTTAAAACTAGAGATTTGTGGAATGCTGTTAGCGAACACCAAAAATATATTCTTATTCAGTATTTCTCTACAATGTGACGTTCAACCCTAATAAATACAATTCATTGAAAATTTATTCTTCTTCAGCCTTTCACCTACTTTGCTCATCTGAATATTTAAAAAGTAAAGAAAATAGTTGATAGAAAGGAAAATGTATACACATTTAATATATTGAGAAACTTAAGCTCAGAGAAGTTAGGGGATTCATGCCAGTACAAGGATAAAACTCAGATCAGTCAACATCTAAGCCTAAACATTTTCCTTCCCGTTGTGTCCTGTTTACATCAATTCTCTTCATACTTGGCTCAGAAAGCTGAGCATACCTCTGTACTCTACCATCTTGGCTTTGACCTTGGCTATTTACAGTAATGGAAATTTCAACTTTGATAGTTTTGTGACAATTATGATTTTAATGTTGTATTTTATAAATTAGAAGATGTAAGCTAAGCATGGTAAAGGTGACAGACAGCTTGACATCTCTATTAAGTATATGGCAGTTTGGCAAATTAGGCTTCAGTATTCTTTTCTAGAGTTAAAAAGGAGTTGCCCTCAAATGTCAGAGTTCCTAATGCCAATCTGATTCCAGTTACAGAGTTACTCAGAGATTGAACCCTATCTTGGGTGTATAATCCTTCATCTGTTCCCCAAATCCCATCCCTCTCTGTGTCCTACTTTCCTCTTATGATCATAACTTTGCAGGGCCAGCCAAACAGCTCAGGGGATTAAAGCCCCTGCAAGCAGGTGCAGGGGTTGGGGGTTCAATCCCCGGGGCCAGGCAGATCACTATGAGTACCAGACCCTGAACATCCTATAGACCCTTCCCTAAAATAAAATTTAAAATAAGGAAATAGGAAGATGGAGTTTAGAGGACACAGGTGTGTTGTGATAGGCACAGCAATTTTACAAAGCTTAGTGGCCATCAGGATGTTAGACTGGACCCTCCCTACTTCAGCACCTTAGCAGCTCTTGAGATTGATTTTTTTTTTTTCCCAATAGATTCTCCACATTTAGGACTGTGCTTTCAGGAACCTTTCCATAGCTGTCCTGTGAAAACGACATGAACTCTAGTTTGATTCAGATTCCCACTGGAGGACCTGCCCGACCAAGACCCAGAGGATGGCTAGCTGCTGCAACCCTTGAAACTTTCAGGGAGCACAAGTCCTATCATTTTTGAAAAAGACACCCCCGCGTGGTCTTGTGTCCCACTCACGGGAGGCCATGTAGCGCCTTGCCCTTTCTGTACTAACTCAGCATGGATGTTATTATGTTACTATATTGTCCGCATCAGAGCTATAAAATTAGAAAAAGTACACAGCCCTTTAAGATCACTCATAGTAACCAAATTGTATGAATGAAAGAGCAGGTGGAGTCAGGAAAATAGCTTATGCTTTCTTTCTTACCACAAGGTCATATTTTAGAAGTGTTTTTGTCTCAATTCAGCTAACAAGTACATCTTGAAACATGATGATAAAAGCTTAGTGTGATTTCAATCAAACACACATTGTGCTCATGGAAGGGGGCTGCTTGCATTTTTAGGCAATAGAAAATTCACATATATAGATATAAACATACTATAATATATTCCAGGCAACAAAATCTACCGCTGACTAATAGGTTTCCCTATATTTACACGTCCTTGTAAGACAACAGAAGAAACATACATACATACATACGTACATACATACATACATGGCATCTTCCTGCCACCACATTTGGTCATTCAAAACTTGCCCCTGGACTTCTCCTGCTATAAGAGGGTCCACTAAATATAAATAACTAAGCAGAGGGGAAGTGCCTTCCAGTGCTACCACAGAGACTCAGTTTACACCGCAGAGCATAATTCCATTTTGCTTTTATCATTATTTTAGTTGGAAATTGCTTAAACAATTATCCAATCTTTATGAAGAAATTTAATTAAATTATTTATAACACTGGGGCCAGGAATATAGCTCAGCAGTCTAAGCGCCTGCCTGGCAAGCACAAGATCCTGAGATTGACCCTGGTGCTTCAAAAAACAACAAACACAACAACAGCAACAAAGCAGCAATTATTTATCATACTACTTTCCTACAACCAAGTGATCTTATGTAGAACTAGAGCACAGCTTTGTTTTGTGAAGCAGAGAAGGGAGAAGCTTAGAATGCTAGGAAGGTTAGATATTAACTGTAGAGCCCTGTGTACCTCCTGGTATACTTGTGCTTCTGACTGCATTTGGGACACACACACACACACACACACACACACACACACACGCACACATTCAAATGAATAATATGCTGGCCAGGGTTGATTTATCTTCCCTTACAGTGAAGCCGTCAGCAGTAATTCATCTTTACTGATGGAATTGGCTGTGTCAAATTCAAGGAGAAAGGGAATGAGAGCTTTTCTGCATGAAATCCTTCCTTTTTTGTAAGATTTAAAACAAAAACAAGACTCACTGAAAATGAGTCCTCTTCCTGAGACAGTATTACCAGGTTACATGATGAGGAATAATTACTTTGAAGTGTCTGTTGCTTTTGTATTCATAGCATGGACAGTAATTTCCACCATTAGGAAGGGAGAGCTTTTTTTTTTTTAATATATTCTGCTCTGTAGCAATGAGTTCATCTAAGGCATGGTGACATTTGGTTTGTATTGTTCACATGAACAAGTTCAAGCATGAAAGTGAGCACATTCTGCTCTGGTCCATCCAAGTCCTTCAGATTTGAGAATCTGAATGCTTGTACTGTGGATAAAAGTTTGTTAATGGTGATGCCCTATCCATCCAAGACTGAATTTTTAACCACTTAATAAAATGCAGACACCTTTTAGATACATGCTGTACTCTAGTCAGTCGCTGATTTATTTCTTCTCTTGCTATACTCTAAGTTCCAAATTTTACAGGCAAACATCTGTGAAACTGATAATTATAAAAACCTAACTCATCTGGAAACAAATTTGAAAAAAGTATGAAATGTATCTTGAATCTTGAGCTTTCATAATAAGGGGGACAAAGCAGATGAAATTACCTGTTCACTTCAAGGGGATACTGAAATTTCAGTAATTGTTTTTTGCCTGTTTTTATTTTATTTCAATCACGACAATAATTATTTAAGATAGGTGAGATGCCATGTGGGATACCTGAAAGCATTTTTCTTTTAAAATCCAAAATGTTAGCGAATGATGAGAGAAGATGGCCTAATCAGTGATTCTAGATAGATCCTGTGGCTATTGTTGTTTGTTTGCTTCTACTCAGCTAGTTTTATAAACAGAAATTATAGCTAGGAAAAACAATGAGTGTGTTCTGTATGTAAAGACATGCTCAAAATTAATACTCAGAATACTTCCAAAAGAAAGTTGAGGGGCCAGAGGATGGCTCAGTGGAATAAATGCTTTCCTGGCAAGCACAAGAGCCTGAGTTCACTCCCTGGTTCCGCAAAAAAAAAGAAAAAAAGTTGGAAGTTTCTGTTTCTTCTGTCTTCCTCTTTCTCCCTTATCTTCCCAAGAGCTTTGTTTTAAGTTAGCAGTCTCAGAATAGGAAAGGAAAGTTTGAAATATTTTAAGCATAGTTACTTGATAGAGTGTATCCTACAGGTGACCAGATGAGATATTTATACAAACATTCAGTGTCTCACTACACTAGTTTTCAGACTTCCAGGGCTAGCCAGGACATCATTGCAATATCTAAAGAAATTATGCACTCATTATAGAGCACCCACAATCCACTTGGAAAGAAAACTCTGTGATTGAATGTGAAAATAAAAATGTGCTTCTATGTAGTAACTTCCTTCTCCCTGGCTTCATGACTCTAGCTTCTTTCTGTTTCCAGAGTGTTCCACTGGCTTCTGCCAGGACAAACTTCCTGGTGCTGTGGAGTTGAACTCAACTTGAGCTTCAATTCTGTCTGGGCATGACATTTAAACTGGTGGGTAGATATGATGACAAAATGTTTGCCAAGAAGGCCTAGGGGATCTTGCAGGAGAAACTCTTCTTCAACAACAGCAAAAATTAAAACACGGATCTTAGATATCTGAAGGAAAAATTCTGAGTTGTCAGAGGTGAAGGATATTTGGGGAGATTGGCCTTCTTCATCCAGAAAAATGGTAGAGAGATCAAGGTAGAGGAAATAGTTTACTAAAACCACTGTCTATTCTAATGGGAAAATATAACTTTTTTTGTTTCATCATTTTTTAAAATATTAAATAGAAAAAAATTAAATGTTACTAACAGTAGAGAATTTCAAAAAATGAGATGACAGGAATTGAACAATGGTTGTCATATTGCTTATTGTTGTCTTCAAAGCAGTTATTCAGATTTCCAGATATAAGCATGAAAAATTGGTAATAAAAAATAAACTCTAACTGTTCTTTTCAATAAACCAAAGACTCAAACTAGATCCTTGTCTATCACTGTAGACTAAAGTAAAAATGGATCAAAGAGCTAAATATTAAAACAGATATACTAAATCTATTGGAAGATAAAGTAGATAGAAATCTTAAAGACATGGAATAGGCAGGGAGTTCATGAACAAAAATCAAAATGCACAGGAACTACTTCAAAGCACCAATAACTAAGGTCTCATCTTCCTGAAAAAGATTTTGCACATCAAAAGAAATAATCAACATAGTGAAAAGACAAACCCCAAACTGTGAGGAAAGATATAGTCAATTGTACCTCAGACAAAGAACTTCTATGTAGAACTTTGAAGGAATTGAAGAAAATTGGGCCCCCTAATTTAAAGAACCAACCCAAAAATTGGTGTGTGAAATGAATATGCATTGGATAATGAAGTTGCCATGAGATCTTTGCACCATTCCTGTCCACATGGGGCACCACTAGCCACACCCCACTCATAAGACTCTGAGAAGCACATGAAAAGGCTGTAGACAGAACTCAACTGTTATATGATGATGTAACTGGAGAGAGTTAGCAGAATTTTTATAATTAAATGACAAAATGCTTAAAGTCCATGACACATATATTCACCCGGAGAAGGGCTATTAATTTTGGTACTTTTACCTCAATTCCAATTTTCCTTTTTTGCTGAATTTGGGGATTAAATGTTGCCCAAAAGCCTTGTCATAAAGGCTTTGAACAGAAGCCTGTAGTACTGTTTGCGAGGTGGGAAAGCCTTCAGAAAATGAAAATGGGTGAAAGAGCTAAGTATTAAAACAGAAATACCAAATCTATTGGAAGAGAAAGTAGGTAGAAATCTTGAAGACATGGGGTCTTCAAGAAAACCAAAAACAACACACAAACGAAAATAACAAGTAGGTCAGTTGGAGTCTGAATTTGAAGGAGATATTGGGGCTCTAACTCTCCTTTTTTTCTGTTTGCAACAAGGTAAGTTGCTTTTTCCAATAGTTATATTCTGTTGGCATGGTCCCAAACCCTTGGATCAAGCAATCATGAATCATCTATAATCACAGATTAAGTTGACCTGATCTAGTTCAGGTACTTATTAAGGTAATGAAAGCTGAGTAAAGTTTTTATAATCTTTTTTAATGTATTTATGGCAGGGTCTGTAGGGTCTACAGGGTCTTACTACACAGATTGGTAGTGATTCTGTTTTCAGCCGTCTAAGAGCTGAGAATACAGGCTTGTGCCACCACACCCAGTCTCAATGGCCAGCTCAGCACGCCCTGTTGGGAGGGGGATGGGAGCAGCACAGCATGCAGAGATCAAACTCCAGCCACTGAGCTCTGCTGAGTTATCTGGTTGTCCTATAAGTTGTTTTTGTTTTTGTCTTGTATTTTAAGGAAGGGTCTATGGGGTGTCAGGGTCTCACTACTAGATAGGACTCAGAGTGATCCACCTGTTTACAGCCTCCCAAGAGCTGGGATTACAAGTGCATGCCCCATGCTCAGTCTCAATCATGAGCTCAGCTCACCCCGAGGGCAAGGCCAGCATAGGTGCCCGGTGATAGAATTTCCAGCCCATGCACCTGCTTTCAGGCCCTTCAATCTGCTCACCTATTTGGCTGGCCCAGCCTATAAGTTTTAAGAAAAAAATAACATATTTATAGTTTCTCTCTCCTATTTCTTCATAATTAATTACTATCTAAGAGTTGACAAGTTTCAATCCATGAAGATTTTTTTTTTATTTTTCAGTAATAATATACCACAACTAGTTTATATAACCGTGACATTTTTTTACTTTAAATTTTTTTGATTTGCCTTTAAATATATTTGTTCAAGGACTTCCATTTATAACTGCTATCCATTCAATTTGAAGGATAGCTTGACCTAGTTCTGTTTTTCTAAATTATATATTACATCATCATTAACATGAAGTATAATTAATTTAGAAAATTTTATCTCAGTGTATAATAAATTTTCAGTGTTCAAAATATTCCACAAACTGATACTTATGCACAAATTTTATGTACAGATACTAAAGCTCCAGCCTAGCACAGGGCCAGTTTGGCCTTTCGGGCATTATCCTTCTGTGCCTTAGGCATAGCAGAACAGGCCCTGGTCCTCAGACAGTTCAGTGACCTATGCAGTTCTGATGTCCAGTCTTTGAACAGTGATTTTCACAGTTTTCTTTTCAATCTCCCTGGTAGGATTTTGTCTCTCCCTCGTCTGTATTTTGTGATTTCAGGTCCATTATGAATCAGCACTTGAATTCATGCGTGAATTATAATACATACAAACGCATCTTCCTAGATACTGATCTCTGGATTATCCATGGATCCTCTCTTGTTTAAGTTCTAACTTGTTGCTTAGTTGAACTGAGAAGAGATGTTTCCCTTAATTCACAAGTTTTGGTGTACCTTATCCTTGAGGAACTGATCTAAAATAGAAATAAGAACACATTCCAAGGGGTTGGTCAGCAGAGAAACGTAGGCATCTGTGACCCATACGGACAATACGTTGTTGTTTACAGACCTTAGACTGTTGTGCGTTTACCATGTGTATACACGGTGTGTGTGTGTGTGGTGTGTGTGTGTGTGTGTGTGTGTGTGTGTGTGTGTTTGGCAGAGATTCCTTGGCCAAACACTTCAGTGCAGTTTGGATCAACTCACTCCACCTACGACTCTGCCTCTGCCGTAGAGACAGCTGTCTGAGTCAGAAGCAAACGGCCCTGGGGCGAGGACTTTCTGGATTAAGAACAGTGTAGACTCGGCCTTCATCCTGTCTGTTCCAGAACACAGGAATCTCTTGGTAGGAGCCAAAGGCCGTTACACCATTAGAAAGAAAATCACTCGGCTCCCCAAGTCTTTTGCGTCCAATTTATGTCCAATTTGCCTACTTTCAACATCGCAAGCTCACAGTTCATAAAATCAAACTCAGCCCGGGCTAAGTCTCCAGGTAATGGATTTAGAATCACGGAAGGTGTTACCTGCAGTTCATGATGGGTAACTTTCTTGTTAACTAAAGTCCCTTTAGCTAAATGAGTTCCAGGTTTAAGTCTACCCTCTCTCTCTTTTTTTTGGCAGGGATTTGGTGGATGGGGGTGGGGCAGACCTAGAATTTTATTAGGCTGTGCGTGGAGAGTTTTTCATTGCAAAGGCAACAGGGGAAAAAAATTGGGATAAGCCCGTCTTTGTATAAAGGAAGGTGGTGAAAGGAAGGCTGTGTACAGGGGCAAAGGGATCAACCTCCGGCTCCACTCGGCTATGTGGGCACTGTGGAGCCGGGCCTGGCCACTTCCGCAGGTGACGGCGGCTCTGTAGGGAAGCCGGGCAGAGGGGGACCAAGCCGCAGCTGCAGGGGTGCAGGGCCTTGGTGTGGACCCTGGAGTCTCGCGTCCACGCTCTGTCTCCGTGGTCAGCGATGAATTCACTCCCCTGCACTCACCCTGGAGGAGCTGTGCTCAAGGGTCCGTGTATCCAAGAGCTATGTGGGTGTGCACAGCCTCACAGCAGCCCAGGATCTGTTCCTGAAGCTCAAAAGGAAGGAGGCGTCCCTGTGAAAATCAGTGCTTCTTCAGCTGTCAGCCGGAGGACTGTGCTTAATTTGGTGTCTTGTTTTAAAACATTCATTTATTGAGCCACTCTATTTAAAAGCCTAATGGAATGCTGTTTAATATGGGCCTGCAGTCGTCTCTTAAATCAACACCAGCCATTTCTATACTCTACTTCCTTTAAAAATCACTTCCTCTGCAAAAATCACAGGGCCGTATATGTTTCATCTCTAACCTGTGTGTACATCCCTCCGTGCTCCTGTTAACCCTGCCTGGTCTCTTCATCTTCTGGTGGTTTTTTTTTCCCCCTGGAACTATCATTCCCTGTTTTTTGATCTTTTAGAGTAGCATCGTTCGCTCAAAAACAGTTCAAATCTCTATTTTTGAAAGTGAATGAAATGGGTATTTTATTTCCATTTCATATGCGCACCCATGTTTATAAGCGGTGCAGTTTGTCATAGCTAAATCTTGGAAACAACTCAAGTGCCCATCAACTGAGGAATGAATAAGATAGATGTGGTATTTTTATGTGGTGGAGTATTGCTTATCTGTAACGAAACATATTGCACACGATATACAATATAACAATACTGCTGAATTCTTGCAATCTTGTTTTTTGCAATTCTGCATCGTGTCTAAATTTTATTATTTTTACTTTTTCAATAAAATGAAATACACTTGAGGCTTTTAGAAGTACATGGATACAGCTAGAGACTATACTGATAAGTGAAATAAATCAAACTCACATGCGTAAACATTGTATGAATCTCCCTAGTGTAAGAATCTGAAAGAGTAAATAATATCTGAAAGGTACAATAGGCATTGTGGAAGATAATGAAATTTCTCAAAACGGAAGAACTACTGGAAGAGCGAAAGGACAAAAAAGGGAAATATATATGTATGTATGTGTATGTGTGTGTGTGTATATATATATATATATATATATATATATATATATATATATATATATATTAGGATAATTGTACCACTAATTGCTATTGCTTTACTGAAAGGAACAGTTGATGCTTACTTTTTTGACCAATTTCACATGCTTATATGTATAATCTGAACAATTATTTTGAAAACAGCAATATGCACTACAACAACTATTGTTGAATTTGTATTACCTTGTTTTTCAAAATTTGCATCATTTCTGATTTTAAAAAATGATTCTTTATTCTGTTGAAAATAAAATACAAATAAAAAGCACAGTTCTGTGTTGTGGGAATTGCAGTAAATATCACCTGGATAGACCCAGGACTGGTGCACTTTGTGGGTACTGACTGCGTGCAAATGTATGTTGAACCCAGGAATCTCTTGTCGTAGACACCAGAGACACATAGGTTGATATTGGCTTCTGTATTTCATTTCAAGGTTTACAAATGATACACACTGGTCCTGACACCAGGGTAGCACATTCTTCTACCAGAACACTATATACACACACATTTGTGTATATAAGAGCACAATGTCTATATTTATTTTTTAATACACACAGGTTATTTTTGTCTTGTGTCACTTGACAAAATTTAGTGCAAGAAAAACAACTATTTTTTGAATTTAAAAATTGAACATTAGTAAAGGAGAGGAGGCTGTTGAGAAAGAATCAAGATGTGAGATATATATACATATATATATATATACACACACACACATATATAATACACACACACACACACACATATATATATATATATATATATATATAGAGAGAGAGAGAGAGAGAGAGAGAGAGAGACAGACAGACAGACAGACAGACAGACAGAGACAGAGATAGAGTCACTACAAGGGACTCTATATTTATTGTACACTACACACATATACTAATGAAGAGAGGGAAAAGGAAAAACTCTCCATAAACACAGTTCATTTTCTCACTGTTGTAGAAATACTTATCCCACAAGTTTGAGAAGAGGCTTCAAGGAGATATCCAAGACCTCCAGGGAGAGGCACATGCAGGTTCCCCAGTTCAATCAATCAACTCAGTGGTGAAGGTCAAGGAAGATCTTCCTGCGGTGGAACCACAGAGCTACCTGAGGCCTTGGGATCCCCTCTTGCTGATGTCGTTCTCTTCTCCCTCCCACCTGTATCCCAGGCAAATATCTTTCTTTTGCATCTGGCTGATCTTCTTTGCTCTCTTCAGCTCATGGGATGAAGAGTTTTCTTGGTGTAATGTCATGTGTCTGGGCATAACTGAGTTACAAGAAAAGAAACTAATGTAACTCAAACCATATCCCAGTCTGTTTTGGAAGGAAGCAGAAGCTGAGGGATTTACAGGAAAAGTAAAGTCTCCTTTTAGCCACATACTCTTTTAAACTGAAATGGCTCACTCAGAGCTTTGATGCCAAATTCCTGCTTTTGGGTTTGTTCAACTCACTGGGGAGAAGTTCAGCTGGATGCGGAGTTTTCAGTGGGAAAGGTAGTTAACCAGAACTCCAAATATGATTCTCTGCCATCTGCTCTTGTGTATCTCAGAGTTTGCCTTTACAAACTAAACATCAGAGAAGGCCCACAAGTTGAGATTGGGACAATTATAAGGTGAAAGTTGTATCTTATTTTAAAAATTAACGGGGAACTTCTCGGTGTTAGAGGTTGGCAAGAAAACTTACCAAAACATTTTAAATTTGGCGAAGCGCTATCCACCCTGTCCTGAGGATATTTGCCTCTTAGTCATGTAACAATTTAAAACTTGAGGTTGAAAATTATTGCCTTCACTCATCAAAATTGTTTTTTATTTTTAAAAATGTTATCAAGATAAGCACTGAGGAGGAAGAAAGTCCTGAAATGATCACCACTTTTTTAAAAAGAGAGCCAAAGGGGAAAAAAAAAATCAGGATTTTCAAGTGTTGGCTAGTTGAAAAAACAGTACAGGAATATTTTTTTTTTAATCTGGATAAAATGTAAATAAATAAATAAATAAAAATAAAATAAAAAACCCTGCATAGTCTTATATTGAATTTGGCATGGGTTACTTGCTTGCTGAAGTCATCTATCCAACCACCCAGTGTCTATTTTTCTGCAAAGCTAACTGATAACAGTGGTGTGGAATAGCTGCAAGAAGATACTGGTAAAACATACGTGTATCAGGCAGCACAGCTCTTCCAGTGAAGGATTAAGAAACATCGGTGAGGGGTTTTATTCAGTTAGAAAGTGAAATGAAAATGATTTCATTCAAAATTTTGGGAAATGAAGATAATGACAAATAAGAAAAAATATTGTCTCACTACAAAATGTCAAGCGCACTTCCGTGCATGAAGCAGTACATTTGTAGATTAGGAAACACGTCAGCACATACACGATATACGGTCTGGACGTGCAATACCTACTATATGTCGTTTACCGTATAATGACGTGTTTGTGTGTGTGAAGGTGAGTGTGTACGTGTTTAGGCATATTGTTATTCATATTAATTTGGTGATGAAGAAGGAACTATTTTGCTCATTTCATGACAGAAGAGTTGTCAAGCCCACTTGTGTTCACACTATGGTAATTTGAAGTATGTGACTCTGGCTAAACCCTGGTAATTCATTTCCAATTTGAAAAATTAATAGGATTTCATCTGCAATCATTTACATAGTTCAGAGCTTATTGAAAAAGATTAAAGGTCATTTGAAACAAAGGACTAGTGTAGATAAAATTGACTTGATAGATATTACAAAAAGAAAAAAAGGGTTTCTGGCTATAGCTCTGTGGGGGCCCACTTACCAAGCATGCCTAAGGCTCTAGGTTTAAATCTCTGCAAAGAAAAAGGAAAACATTAGCCAGATGTGGTGGCTCACACCTGAAATGCCAACTGAGGCAAAACAAGTACATAGAGTTCAAGGTCAGCTTGGTTCTTCAGTGTAAACTACACAGGGAGACCCTGTCTCAAAAACCCAAATAAATAAATAGCTAACAGTGGACTAATGGTATGGAATTGATTAATGGACTAGAACCAAGATGTAGAATTAAGAACAAAGAAAATATAAATCAAGAGCAAAATAAAAGGTAGATAATGGGAAAGGTGGAGAGAGACCTTTCCTAAAGGGGAAGGAGATTAAGAAAGAGCAGGAAAGGCAAGGGAGGGACAAAGAAAGGAATTGAAGTGTGTCATGTCTGTACACCCTCTCCATGCCCAATCCACCCATCTCTAAACACACATGAGCAAAAGGAAGGGATCATGACCCAGTGAGTGGCAGAGGGAGGGGAAAAAAAAGAGGGCTAAAAAAAGAAGATATGTTATGAGCTATTAAATCTTTTTTTTTTTGCTTCTTTTTGTACCAGGATTCAAATTAACAGCCTCACTGTTGGCAGGTAGGTGTTATGCCACTGAGCTGTTTCCCTGACCCACAGAGTTGTGTTATGTCCATGTATCCCATGTATCAACCAACTCCACACGAGCAGTGCAAACATTATCACCATGCCCATGTAGTAAAAATAATAATAATAATGATTTTCTTTGTTTATGTTTAGTCCCCAAACAGTCTGAGGTCTATGACTGAGTCTAGGTAATTTCAAAATGTGGGAAATTATATAGAAGAGCAGATGCAAAGAAGCTGAAAGATGGAATTAAGGAGGATACCTCATTTGGCTGACAACTCCCTGCAAACTGGGCCCATGTAGAACACACCTGCATCACAGAGAGTCAGAGAATTCAGTCTCCTGTGTGGCATTAGTCACAGGTGGCCTTTATCAGGGGTAGAAATTTGCATTTCTAAATTTGTGCAGAATCTTAAGTGAGGGCTCTCATCCAATGACTCAGCAATTGTGGCAAAAAAAAAAGTGCTGGATTAAGCAGGGGATTTGAGCTCATCCACAAAGGTGGGATATAATCTAGTTATAGTCCAGTTCATCAGCTGCTTGTTGCAACACTGACAAATCCAAGCTAGCATGAAAATCTGTGGTGTGGTAGGAGACATTTTCCATACAGCTCCTACTAAAGGTAATGTCTCAAACTGCTGTGAAAAACTGTTTTTTGATCTTAGAATAGGAAAATAGAGTCAAAGAGGAATGAAACTTCAGTTACCTAAAGTTAACTTCCAGATGAGACAATAATGTAACTGCAGAAAATGAAAATACAAGTGGGTTTCCATAAAAGTCCAATGAGTTGTTTCCTGTTTGTCTTAGTTTTTGCTTTTTGAAAATCATAAGGATTGAAAGACTTCATGGTCAATATTTTTAAGATTAAGGGCCAGGGAGATTATTCATTAGAATGAGTGTTTGCTTGACAAGCACAAGGGCCTAAGTTCAATCCCCAGTTCCACCAAAAAAAAAAAAAAAATAGTACAAAAATTTTAAGATTGAAAACCTAGTAAAGCTTAGATTAAAAGTTTTCTTTTTTAATTAAACAAAGTAATGTTGGCTGTTCAAATGTATCTTTCTTTCTCCAAATGGTTCCTTTTCATCAACTATACATATCTGAATTTTGCCTATTTATTTGCTAAATGGTCATACATATTCTCTGTACAGATGTACTGTACATTCTACTGTGTATACAAGAGCTTAGAAACTATTGAACACATAATCCAGGTCCAAGACAGATACAGAATACTGTTAAGGATATATCTAAAATATGGTGGTATAGGCCAGCCAAACAGCTCAGCAGATTAAAGCGCCTGCAAGCAGGTGCAGGGTACAGGGGTTCAATCCCTGGGCCTGCCATGTGGGCCCTATGCCCAGGCCACCGGGGCATGCTGAGATGGAAATCAAGACTGGGCATGCCTGTAATCTCAGCTTCTGGGAGGCTGTAAACAGGCAGGTCACTAGGAGTCTGATCTAGTATTGAGACTCTGAACACCCTGTAGATCCTTCCCTAAAATACAGAAAAAAGAAAAAAGATATTCAACAATTTAGGCTTTTTCTATGGACCACGAACAAGAATCTCCTTAGGAAAAAAATCAACAGCTACATTTTATTCTGGCTTGCTTTTATTCTTTTGGCACGTATTATATATATATATATATATATATATATATATATATATATATATATATATATATACATTTTAATAACATGAAATACTTCAATGGGCAGTGTTGTCAGGCTTTTCACTGAGCTTCAAAGAAAGCGGCAGAAAGAAGCTTCTTATAAACTTTCATTTCCATCTTCGGCTTCATATAATCTTGTTTGAGTAGGCCCAGTAAAATATAAACACATTAACCACCACTTAATTTAGGGTAAATGATGAAAGAAAGTCAATAATCATTGAGAAACAAAATTGGAAAGTATATGTCGGCTTCTGTATCAGATGCTGTCGGGTCAGATTGCTCTTTCTTGGCAGAAAAAAAATAAGAAAAATGAAGACACCTGGAACTCATTGCTGGGTGTATTTGGGCATTATTTAATTATTCTCTGTTCCCTTGTGTTTATATATCACACTGTGAAATAGGAATTATCTTTGATGATAGCATACTGTGTGTAGATGAGATATATTTTATTAAGGATTTGTGTTTAGTATAAGTTTATTATCTATATAATTTATTAAAGCTTATGGATTTCTACACAAATTAGTGGCATTTTAGTAGCACTGCAAAGTACCTAAATGTAAGGATTTTACTGTAGAGATGATGGTATAAAATGAATGCTTTTAAACTAAAATTAATGCCTATTTCTTTGTAGTTACATATCAGTCAACAAAACTATATATGTCTCCTTACAGAATACTCTATATTAATATCTTAACTATGTTTGCAAAATGCAGACCAAATGGCAGGGCCATAAGAAAATGTTTACTTTTATAAGTCATGAAGTTTTGTGACATAAAAATACATAATTATGATAATATAAAGCTGGGGATACAGCTCAGCAGTATGAGTGCCTGCCTGGCAAGCACAAGGTGGTTAGTTTCATCCCTGGTACCACAGACACGAAAAAGTACGAGACATACCTTGGTGTGTCGCATGCCCTCACACAGTATATTACTGTTTTCATTAATTTACTAACATTACGATTTTTTATTTCAGATAAGCAGTTATCAATCCATACATTTACGAAGGCAAATCACAGCCCCATAAAGTAGATACAGCAACTGCTGGGGAGGTAGCTCAGGAGTCTGAGTGCCCGCCTGACACACACTAGGACCCAGGTTCCATCTCTGGTACTGTGTGCTGTGCTGGCCCCAGAACTCTGGGCACCATCAGCTGCATCAAAACCAGGTGTGGTGGTCCACGCCTGCCTGTAATCCCAGCGCTGGGAGGCTGATGCGGGAGGATCATTGTGAGTCTGAGTTGCACAGTGAGACCCTCTACCAAACAAATAAATAAGTAGATTTTTAAATATAAAATAGTTAAAAATTAGATGTAGCATAAACATGTAGAGTATCTGGAGATTCTAGAAAACTCCAAGGCAAGAATTACAAATTCTTATAGCTGTCATGCTTTGGTTACCAACACAATGAAGTGTTCTTGGGATAAGATAAAATAAGAAATAGAAAATAGCATTTAATGTTATGAAATATTAAAATGTTAAGGACATACTTCAAACAACTTTCCATTTATCGAATTTATCTTTTTAATTGCAGCATAGTACTCCAATGTGTATAAATACTACAACTCCCCAATGAACTCATCTATTGATGGACATATACACTCTGTCCAAGACCTGGACTGCATAAATTGTGCTACTATTTTGTATTGTTTGTACTGATAGTTTATTTTAGTTGTTTGTAAAGACAATGTGTTATTATCTATTTCTTATTGGGAAAATCTTCTTAGTATATATCTTTTACTGAATAACTACTTTGAAGATAACCATACACAGCATAGCAGCTATTGTTTTTTATTAGCTCATTATGCAAATTTATGTTTTTGTGTAAAAAGGGACTCAATTTTTTCATTTTTGTTTATTTGTTTTTCATTTATTCACTTTTTAATTTTTATCATTTTTTATGTGTTTAATAAAGGGTCTACAGGGTCTCACTACATAGATCAGACTTGGGGTGATCCTCCTGTTTTCAGCCTCCCCAGTGCTGGGTTACAGACATGCACCACCACACTCAATCTCAATCGCCTTTCCAGCATGCCCCAGGGGTGTGGCCGACCTGGCACATGGTAGGTCAAACCTGGTCCCTGACCTCTGTCTATGCAAGTCATGGCTCTATTTTTTTTAATGGCAAATAGGTGAAATAAATTGTCATAATGAAATAGGAGAGTAACAATAGTTAATGCACATATCATTTTCTTTAACATAGTTATTAAAATACATGATAGTGGCCTTAAAATTTCTCTAATAGTTACTAGCGCAAACCCTCCCTTTCAGTGAACTAAGAAACACTAATAATATGACTGACTTGCACTTCTCCCCTTTTCCCTTCTTTCTGTTCCCCTTTTCCCCATCCTAGTTCCTAAAAGGACTCAGTTTTGAAGAGCTGATTGAGGCTCACTGTTCTCTGGGCTTCAGCTGCATCTCTTGGCAGGACTCTTGATGCAGACAGATGCCCATCTTTATTTGTTCTTCTTCTCTAAACCTCTTGCTGTGGTGAGTTCAGATTGCCTTGAAACACTGTGTTTTTTTGTGGCCAGCTCACCCCACTCTCAGGGCATGGGAGTATTACACTGAGTTAAGGGTGTGTGACAGCTGGTTTAGTCCAATGATTGGTTTAGCAAAATTCTGTGTGTTGCTGATGGGAAGACCCAATCTGGGCTGGCTGGCACAGCATTGGTGCTGGGGAACAAACCGCAGTCTCTGCATGCTCGCCCAAGCAGGAGCTTCAGACCTCTGAGCTATCTCACTGGCCCCAGGCTGGTTCATTTCTTAAAGGACCAGAACTCAAGGTTCCAAGCTCTCAGGCTCAGGTCTGACTGAGGAGGTGTGGCCATTAGGGCGAGCCGGGAGGGAAGTCTTGTTCCTCAGGTCTTGTCATAGTTGAATCCATCTGTCTTGCTAAAGATTATAGGAGGTAGCTTCAGAGCTGCATATGAAAGCACACTGCACACAAAAACACATTCCTGACCACCAGACTGAATAAACTGCCTAAACTGTTCCAACCTTGATTTGCTAGGTTTTGAGATTCAGTTGGTCTGCATAATTTGCTTAAAATAGCACCTGTTTCATGAAGTTACCAGAAAATCTACATAGGATATTACCTATATGCTGTACTTACAACAATGTCTAACATCTATTGATTAACTTATTGGAATATGCTGGTGGTGCATGTTATAGTTTAACACCTACAATGATCTCCAGCCTCTCGAGCTGTCTAGTAGGTTTTGTTTGAAATTGCTGGGCATGGGAGTGTTATACTGAGTTAAGGGTGTGTAGTAGCTGGTTTAGTCCAATGATTGGTTTAGCAAAATTCTGTGTGTTGCTAATGGGAAGACCCAACCTGGGCTGGGTGGCACCATCCAAAAGGCTTACAGCCTGGACCAAATAAGAAGGGTAAGGAAGCCTCACTGTTTGCCACCTTCTGCTTCCCTTGCCATGAAGTATTTCTCCTGGCCAGGCCCCTTTGCCCTGTCACCATTCTACCTTTGAACCAGCCAACTATGCATTAAAACCTCTACAAAAACTCTGACCTGAAATAAACCTTTCTTCCATTATTTTTTTAAAGTTAATTTATTTATTTATTCGGTACAGGGTCTTACTATACATTTCAGACTTGTAGTGATCCTCCTGTTTCAGCCTCTCTAGTGCTGAGATTATAGGCACATTCCACCACACCTAGTTTTGGTGGCCAGCATGGTATTCTTGAGGTTCCAGGGCATATGCTGCTGGGGATCGAACCTGGGTCCTTGCACTTACCAGGCAGGTATTTAGACTACTGAGCTATCTCCTCAGCACACCCTTTCCTCCATTAACTTGTGAGCATCATGCAATTTTGTCCCAGCCATGACAAAAGCAAGAAAAACACTACACAATCTTGAATTCTCGACCCCAAACTATCTAGTACAATGCTGGATAGGTCTGGAGCGTTTAGCAAACCTTTGCTCAAATGATGGTCCACATAACCGCACATTTCATTCTGTTCTCAGAAAGCATTCTGTCTCATTCTATTTTATTTTCTTATCCCAGGGTTCAGGATAAACTCCAGCAAAGAACATATTTTGCTGGCAAAGAAATTCTTAGCACTACTCTAGGCTACACTGTAGGCTTAAAGCAATCACTCCAAAGGTAGAAAGTGATTTGGAAATTGCCAACAGGGAGTACAATAAAGATCCGAATTCCAACTTTAGACATCAACGTTGTCGCGTAGTTTCTTTTCATGATAGGCTCTGACTCCATTCTGGATTTCTAGGAACTAGTGGGCTTTCTGGTACTTTGTACTCAGGCTGTACACCAATGATTGCTTTATTCAAATGTTAGATTCCTTTTCTTTGCATGAAAATAAATCATTTTGTCAGCCAGAGAAGGTTAAAAGTCAATTGGTAAGTGGAGGACTTCACCACCCATCTGGAGAGCTTCACAGGGGCATCCAACTATGCCTGCAGCCTCTCGCTGCTTCATAAATTAAACAGGATCCATAAATAATGACTTTCTTCAACGTAGAGGTAAGAATGACACTTCTAGGTAGGTACAGAGATGAAGATGCACAGTTTTGAAGTGAATGACAGGGGTCCTTTGAGAACTCTCATTAAGTACTATTTAGTGTCAGTCATTGTGACAAGTTGGACACAAGCCTGACAAAAACCAAAGACTCTATAAATCATCTAAGCATATTAAGACAGAAGTGCCCCACTTAAATAATAGCCTGAAGTCAGGTAACTTTAACTATACTGATCTATTTTCTGCAATATGATAGTCTATTAATTCTTCCTTAAATAAACAAGTTGATTAAAATTTCATTATGCAGGCATGTCAGAATAAATTCGCACCCACTGCACCCTTTTCTTTTTGCTTATTTAAGTCCTTATAATTAATTCTGAATTTATGTCATTTGCTGGTCAATGTTACAGTCACCTTACAAACTACCTAAGCAATTTCAAAGCTGTCGGAGCTCCCAGAAGCAGTGGGTGCTACTCCAGGGTTTTAATCTAACCCTTCTTTTGTGGAATCTCATTTTCCCATGCTGTGGTATTTTCTTGTAGCCAAATAATTAAATGTTATTGTCTTCACATTATGCACAACACTAATTTTAAGTGTGGGTTTCAGTTGGACAGATGTGGCATGAAAATTTCCTTCAACACACAGCCAATTGACACTTTTTTTCCTCTTGATTATTTTCTTTGTTTCAGCCTCCAAACTATTTTGTCATAATTAATAAATTTAAACCGTTAGTTATACAAAGGCCCTAAGAATTTTCTATGTGGTTTGGTTCCCATCATCCATGTTATTACTTCGTTATTTTAGGAAGCCCTAGCTACACTCAGCGAAAACTGTTCAGAGCGCACAGAAAAGTGGCTACTGAAGGATCTCTGAGAGGTTTTAAGGAACTCTTTTGCTGTACCCATCAACCACATCTTGTGGGGAATTCAGAGATTTACATCTGAACTCAATAGTGATGCAGTGTTTTCTCTTGTGGAAGACTCACAACCTCTATCAACTTTTGCAATTTGTTGATGCACAAAAACAGTTTTTGAAATGCTGCTTTGGTAGAAATAAGACAGAACAAGGTTAAGCAAGCTGTACAAATATAGTTTACTCTTTAACTGCGTGTAGATAGAACAGAACTGTGAACCAGGGCAGGTGTTAGGTCTGCGCTCACTGCTTTAATAGCTTGGAGGAAAAACTTTGTCTACTTCAAGAAATTGTGATTTGTATAGGATCCAAAATCAGGGAACAGTGGCTTCAGAAGTGCTCTCTGAAGGCAATAAAATAATAGAAATATCTAGCTATGTTCACTTTTATTTATTTAGTTTTCATTGTGGCCATCACAGACTTTCAAGATTAGCAAATACTAATTTGACCAACATGCAGTTCCCACAACTGCATCCACAGGTCCTCATGTGGCACTTTTTCTTTCATAATTTGCTTTGTTGGCTCCCTGGTCTTAGTTATCCTTTCCAATTATTTTATCAGTAACGAAAATATTTGTGTGCTGCAGTACATATGAATGCAACATGAAACCTTTACGATTCTCCATTTCTCCCCCATGATTTTTAATCTAAAATATTTCTGTTATTCTTTGTCTTAGAAATAATTCATTAACAGTAACAATAATAACATAATCACAGTGCCATTTGATTTTGTGTAATTCTGTTTACTTATTTATTATGGAATGGGGGATTGAACTCAGGCTCTTGCGCTGGCCAGGCAAGTGCTTATTCCACTGAGCCATCTCCCCAGCCCCAATTTTATTTGCTTAATTTGAAATTTCTGTTGCAACAACAGCTATATCTTGTAATATAAAACATACAGAATAGGCTAGTGGTGTTCCCAGGCCTAGCATTAGGCATTAGGTGACCCACATACATGAAATATTTATTGAAGCACCCCCTTCATCTTCTTCTGCACCATAGGGTGTACCTTAAGGTACTATGAAAGTCATCTTTTAAAACAAAAATAAGGGGGCTAGGAAGATAGTTCAATAGAATAAGCACTTACCTGGCAGTGCAAGGGCCTGAGTTCAATCCCTAGTTCTGCCAAAAAAAAAATAATAATAAAAAATAAATAAATAAATAGACTATGTTAAAATTGCACAACTTCAAAGAAAGATTTCTACTCAGCAATGCTAGTGTATTTCTTAGTTGTTTGAAGAAGAAAAGTAAGCACAAGAACCTGCCACAAAATCACGGAATGCTATGGCAACATTAGCAAATGTCATCTAGTTAGTGACCTAATTTTCCATTGTGTGCTACACCATGGAAGTCCCCCATGTTGGAGGACAAATATTAGATGCAACATAAAATAGCCTTGTAAGCCTTCCAACCTGAGGTCCAGTCCAGGACAGTGGCCATTTACTGGGTGAACACACTAGGGGTCTCTTGTTTAGGGCCCTTGCCTGCATGTGTGAAGTGCAGAAAGGAGTGCTCTCAGGGGGGTGGGGATGGTGGACATCTCCCTTACAATTGTAGCACTCGAAGTACAGTGCTGTCCTCTGAGGACAGTGCCCTGGTGCAGAAGGACCAGCCCCACATTGCTGTGAGAATGCAGAAAGAAAAGCAGACCAGCATAAGCCAACGCAGGGTCCAATTATTGGTCTCAGGGGAAAGTGTTGCCCTAGTGTGTGAGGGAAATAAGCCCCTGGAGCCAAATTGTCAGGGCTGGAAAGAGGAAGAAGACACTACAAGGCAAAGTCTCAAGCTTGCTTCTGCTTAACAGGGGGCAAGCAGGATGCCCGAGGCACAGCCTAGCAGTAGGGAAGCCGGATTTTTTTAAGCTCTAATACCTGGGAAGCAGCTATCCTTTATAGTCACTGGTGGAATTCAAAGGCCTAAAACCCATCGTACTTGACTTATTTAAGCAGCATGAATGGAGAGTCCAAAGGTTTGCTAAGGGGAAGGAAGAGCAGGAAAGAAGAAAGCTATTTGTGGTTTGCAGCTGTCTTCCCAGAATTTAAACTAAGCAGGAATTTCTCCTATTTCTCCTATAAGAGAATGGGGGGAAAGTGGCCTAGAGCAGGCAGGTATCTAAGAGAGAGGCTCTCTGGTTTGTATCCTTTGACACAAAAAAACTAGGATATAGTTTCTCACAGGGTGCAACAAGACCAGTTGGATTCCCTCAGTTTGGATCAAAAAGGGGAGCATAATACACGTCAGGACAAAATCAGCTTCTTATTTGTCGTGTATTTGTTTTGTTCTGAGCTAATACCAAAGAGCCAGGCACATTCTTGGAGCCAGGATCCTGCTGTATACTCTACGCACGATTGGAACTTTCTTTTTTTTTTCTTTTCTTTTCGTTTCATTCCATTTCTTTCTTTTCCTTCTCCTTTCTTTGCTTTCCTCTTCTCTCATTGCATATGCAGCTTACTTGCAACAAAGCAGGAAAAACAAGTGTTACTCAGGGGCAAACACAGCGGTGTCCACTCAGAGAGACTTGAGTCATTTCAAGCTAAAGTCTCCCAAGTACTACTGGGCCTAACACGTACAGTCCTGGGACAGAATCTGCCTCTTCCTAACCCATAGATCAAGGACAGAGAGCCTCTTCCGACACAGGACTGGCATGAGATCAATGCCATATCACAACGAATGTGATAGAAAGGCATTTTGTAAATACACAGCACAAACACACTCATGAAATAGTTTATTGGAAGTTTAGATGTATGCTTCCTTGGAAGGCATCTTGTGAATTTTTGGCACAAGGTGACATAATAATGAACAAAAAATAGATGTTTTTATGTGGGGAATTCCTATCCTATGTAGTGTACACAAATGAAAAGACTAAATATAAGGAGAGAAAGGAAATATGTTTGTGTGAGAGAGCCATAGAGAGCCACATATAAGCATGTATAAATACAGAAATGTCTACATGAACTAATCACTGCATTCTGAGCAATAAACCACATTCCTTCTTCATGTAATTATTTTTATCAACTTTCCATCTCCACAGCAGAGAGATGCAGATGCCTGTACTCTGTCACTTTCCATGTCCAAGTCTTCAAGTGTTTTTTTTTTTTTTTTTTTCTGGACTTCTCTCTGATTCTTCTGGGTACAAGTCCCATTGTACCTTTGGAGACAGAAACTGTTTATGAGCTCTCTAGGATTCTCAAGTTCTGTTGAGCAGTTTTGCTTCTTAGAGGAAAAATTATATTGCACAGCAAGCCAAGATTGAGTTTTCCAGTTAAAGGTGCTCTTTTGTGTATGGTTGTGTGTATGTTCAACCCTAAAACAAGTATTTTCAGAGTAAAGCAAGGGTGGTCTCTCTGTCTCTGTCTCTGACTCTGTCCATCTCTCTCTGTCTCTGTCTGTCTGTCTGTCTCTCTCTCTCTCTCTGACTCTCTCTCCACCCCTTACTTAGTCTTTTCATGTGTATACACTATGTAGGATAGGAATTCCCTACATAGAAACAACTATTTTTTATTTATTGTTTTCTCACATTGTGCTAAAAATTTACAAGATGCCTTCTAAGGAAGCACACATCTAAATTTATAATAAATTATTTTATAATGAATGTGTTTGCACTGCATATTTACAGAATGCCTTTCTATCTCATTCATTGTGCTTCATTTCAATTTTTTTTTTTTTTTTTTTTTTTTCAGAACCAGGGATTGAACTCAGGCCCTTGGGCTTGCCAGGGAAGCGCTTATTCCACTGAGCCATCTCCCCTGTGTCTGAAGAGGCTGGTGGTCCCTGCTGTATGGATTAGGAAGAAGCAGATTCTATTCCAGGATCCTAAGTGCCCTGTACCTCTTATCGCGTAGGGGAAACATTTTGCTGTTTTCCTGAGCGAGTATTTTAATGTCCAGACATCTGAGGAATCAGTTGGGTACTTCAGCAGATACACAGAATCTAATTATTTCAGAAGAAAAGCACATCCACTGTGGAATCATTTCCATGGGCTGTCAGACAGACCTATGCGTTCAATGCTTAGATTCCTGGAGCGTCCATAAGGATTAAGATGATGTAGTCAATAGGGGAACAAAAAAATAGAAAACGAAGTTGTGGAAGGGATGGCTAATCGCTTTAATTATGAATTAATTTGTCTTTCTTCTCAGATTGCATTCTTGATTAAATTGGGATGTTTCATCCTTTTAGTATTCTGGCCACGGAAAACTTGCGAGCTCCCTAAAAGAGCAATAGGCAAAACTCTATCGACCGCAAACGGGAACTGAGAAAGAACTGATTAAGCAGCTTCACTTCGCACTGGTGAATGAGCCTTTCTGAAAAAAAAAAAAAAAAAAAAAAAAAAAAAAAAAAAAAAAAAAAAAATTAAAGAGAGGGCAGTCCCTAAAAGAGGCAGCTGCGGATGCCTTGTGGGAGTTTTCGCAGCGTCATTATGAGAAGCGGTCTGTGTAACTTTCTTTTCAAACCTCCCAAGCTCTGTCCAGGTGTTGAGATAGAAGCGTGTGCCTCGCCTTGCATCAGCTGCACAGGATGGAGCCTCTCCCCCACTGTCAGCACCTCGAGAACGCGAGAAGGCCCGCTTTGTGTGCGTCCTCAAGGCACTTCACTGTGAAGGTCCCATTCTGTTTCAAATTAACATCAGTGGCAATTTCCGCTGGGTACGCTTTGTAAAAGGAACTCTATATCCTTCAGCTGTTCTCTGCTTGCCGGGCACCCTGGGAGGCTGTTCAGATATGCAAATTGTGTTGTCTCAGTGCCCTCCCCGGGGTGGGGGATTGTTTCCCCCTTTCTCTTAACAAACCCGAAAGGAAATGTTCGCGTTTGGCTCTTAATCCTGCAGGGAAAAGAAACAGGGACTTCAGGTTCTCCGGACAGGTCTTTTCCATAAGGTTCAAAGTTATTCTTTGAGGATGTTGCTGGGACACAGTGAAATAACAGCAAAATTGCTAAAGAAATTTTCAAATAAACTGGGAAACTGCTCCAAAATCCTCTTGCTTGTGTGCACGATTGCCAACTACTTTGATAAAAACAATAGCGATTTTTTTTTAAGAATTGGATTCTGCTTATGCGATCTAGTAGAGATTAAAACGCTGTCTTTGGCTAGCTGAGGCCAGGAGGACAAAAGAAACTTACACAGCGCAAATTTGAATGTGAAGAAGGCGCACTCTGAAGGAAATGAAGACTCTAGTCAAAGAAACTGGTCAACTTGCGTGCTTCCGTGACTAGGTTTAAAGAAACAGGGACCGTCCCAGGGAAGTGTGACGAGGGCCCAGGGTGCTGCGGGTGGGATGCTGGGTGGATGCAGCAAGACCTGTAGGCTCCACTTTTCCTGGGTCCCTGTGACTTCTGTGATAAGAACGCTCTTTTGCTTCGCTCGTAGGGAGGCCACTTCTCCATGGCGCCTTAGAGCAGCCAGAGACACAAGGTGGAGGGAAGGCTGAGAGGGACATTTCTGCTTCTGTTGTTTTCTCAAAAGCCAAGATGCCATGTTCTGGGGACGCTGCACACAACCCAGACAAAGCACACAAGTCCCTCAAGTCTCCGTGGTGTACAAGGAAGTCTTCCTTTTGTGACCCACAGTGAAGAACCTAGAAGTGTCTGGCAGGCCGAGTTCAGATTCCCACTTCCACCTGGGGAGCATGGTACACTTCCCCAACATCTCCAAATTAGAATTTCTTCATCTGTCACATCAAAGTTAGAGCTGTTGTTGCAGCTCTACCACAGGCCGTGTTCCTGTCATACAGTCCTTCTTCATGGTAAGAAGGCTTTTCTTTCACTGTTGTTTAATTACTGTGGGAAAATGCTTGATAGAAGATTTCACATTGTGGATCCCATCAACTGCATTTGTGTTTGTTACATTGGCTGTTCAGCTCAACAGAATATTTTCTGCAGTATTAAAACCAATATAATATTAATGGATTTGACACAATGAAAATTTAAAACAGCAACAGAGATACTAACATGTGGCTCTATTTTAGAGTCCTATGTCTAATCTGCATTATCCATAATAGGTTGCAATTGACCATTTTGTATCTGTATATACACAATAGTTAGGATAGACATACAGCTACTTTCTCTCAATTCAATGAGGAGAAAGATTTGTTCTAATAGTGTTTGTGGACAGGATATCATGTCTGCTTCTTGTCCTATGGATAACCACTAAGAAGATAATAACACTATGCAATGTACTAATTATTGACACTGTCCTACTAATTGGTTTTGAAACCGTCTCATTACTAATTGTTTCTCAATAAAATTAATACAAAAGGGACAGAATTTTCCCTCAGGATTTCCATGCTTGCTTTTCGTTTCTCCTCTCCTCTTGCACGAAGCAGAGGCCCCTCAGTATTTTCTTCCTTACTCTTCTGGATAATTCCAAATTGCTCAAGCATTAGATACAAATCACAGAGACTACTTTTTAGGTAAAAGGAGATCACACCTCTGAGGATTCTCATAGCCTCTTTCAAGGATAAAGCGTGAAGGATTCTGGGCTACAGAGATGCCTGGCAAGCCCAAGGGCCCGAGTGCAATCTCCAGTTCCGCCAAAAAATAAAAAAATAAAAAATAAATAGAATAATAAAATAAAATAAAATAAAATAAAAGAGTGAAAGACCCTCTAAGGATCAGCTATTATCACCTGTTCCAGCAACTTGATTTGGGAGAAGGCACAGGCTGGGTGCTAGGGAGGTTCAGGTGCTCCTGGCCCAAATTAAAATGCTGCTTCAGAGCCTCTAGCATTGCAATCATGGAGACAATACTATCCACTGTGTAGGCTTTTGCTAGAAATGTCAGCCAACTTCTTCTTTGGAATACAGAGCTCTGCTGTAAAGCTTAATTTCACTTGTTCATTTGTTTTTATGGCATAAGAAATCGCTTATATTATTGAGTTGAAAAATGCAGCATGGAAAAATTGACAGGCAAAGTAGTATTAATCATGTAAAATTAACGTGTGTAAATTACATAAAAGAACTATATATAAATATTAATAATCAGACCTTTAGATGAAAATTGTGTGTATCTCACCCTTACCCCAACAAACTTGGTTTTAAAATTATTTCTATAAACTGCAAATCAAGAAGAAAGGTTACGAAAGCAGTTTTAAATGAAACTGATTTGAATAACATTCTGCCAATTGTTTCTATATTATACTTTAGTTCTACATCAAACAAGAGATTCATATTTTTCTCTTCTCCTGTCTTCTGTCCCCTACATTTGTAGATCTCCTTCATAACTCCATAAGGTCCATATTTATAACTATTTTTCCTAATTAATGTTCTTAAGACAATATCAAATTTACTCTATGTATAGAAACTTTTGCCAGAAGTATTCTTCATTGAGAAATAAATTTAATAAAAATCAGTTTCTTTTCTTTTTTATGTATTTAGTACAGGGTCTACAGGGTCTCACCGCACAGATCGGACTCAGTGCTACTGTTTTCAGTTTCACAAGTGCTGGGATTACAGGCACATGCCACCACCTCTGTCTCAATTACCATCTCAGTGCACCCCTGGGGACAGAGGTGCCACTACACACCTGGGACCAGACCCCAGTCCTTGTGTTTGCCTGAGCAGGTACTTTAGTCTGCTGAGATATCTGGCCAGCCCTAAAAATCAATTTATATTATAGTCTAATTCCAGAATCTCTCTGTCTCACGAGCAAAACAAATGCTACTGTTATTTCGCTAAGCTCCAGAAATTAAGGCTAATGACCAGTTACAACACGTAAACTTGGAATACTTGTTGAAGTTCGATAGTGCATTTTAAATTTCAAGTTATTTATTTGACCATTTAGTTGCATGTGGGTAAAATTCATTCAAATAAATATTAATTTCGTGGTTTGAATTTTCCATTTTTAATGCTTTCAAATGGGATAAAAGCAAATAGCTAAATCTTTGCTATAATTCAAGTATGCTTGGAACGCTATGGCTCCAGCAGATGTTTATGTATATGGAAATGACATATGGAGGTGTACAAAGAGATTATAAAGATGTGCACATATGCGCATATATTCAAGGCCAGGTAACTCCACAGATTTATGTAGGGCGAACTCAGTTTAAAGAATTGTGCTTTACAGATTGATTTTCCTGATCAAGATCTGCATTGTCAGTAATTTTGTAAATGGCTAACTGGAGACCACATTTGTTATTGGCTGATCTGATGGATTGGGCCATTTTTGTCATTCTTCATTTAGAAAGCATTCATTTGCTTCTGTTTGCTTATGGCAGATTGTGCTGAACAGAAACAGGCTTTGGAGGCGTCGCAAAGGCAGTATTTGGGGAAGCCACAGAACCTCTGAGGGTCAGAAACAGATGTGTCTAATACAAGCTGGTCCCTTCTCCAATGGAAATCACTGCTTCTCAAGTATTATGCTTTCATGTCCATTTTATAATATGACTTCCCTTTTTTGTGTAATCCAAGAGACCGGTGCTCCAGCTAGGACAAGAATATGTCCAGTGTGTCAACTTGCCATCTGAATTTTCCTGGGAAATATATAGATAACCCTTAGAAGATATCAATTTACCCTAGGCCATGTACTTGGTATTAAGTGGCATCATTAACTTGTGAAAACAGTTCGTCACAACATTGGCTTTGTTTTTTGATAGGTTCTGGCCCTGGTATGAATTGCTGAATAATATATTATAGGGTTCATCTAACATGGCAGAAACCCTTAAAACAACAGCTTGTCTTCCCAGAGACCACCTCCCCGCTTCTTCTCCAACTCAGCCCAAGGTGCAATTTCCTTTCACATTTCCCCCCACCTCACAGAAGGCCCCAATCAGCCCCTCAGGTATACCTAAGCATCCTCCTCAAACCCTGCCCATGGCAAAAGGCCATAAAAGCCTCAGCCTCCTTCGTTCCAATTCAAAGAATTCCTTCTCCTCCCCAAATTCTCTCCATGTCCTCCAAGTTAATAGACCCCGTTCCCTTTATAATAAAGCCTCTTTTCCCTTTTTCCTTCTGCCTGTTTCTCTGCTGGGACACCTTTGAAAATCTATCATTTTTATCTCATCTTTTATTTATTTATTTAATTTATTTTTTATTTTATTGAAGTACAAATATCAATCAGACAGTTTCAAGACACCTTAACAAGACAGATTTGATAAATTAATACATTGCAAACTGTTTTCATAATGTTTTGGTATCGTACAAGGTGCATACATGATATTATATTTACAGATACTATTTTAGCAGATGTCTCTTATCAGTAAATTAAGAGTGTAGCTGCTTACTTATCTTATTTTTTATACCTGAATTATAAATTATTTTCCTAGTTGATGACCTTAAAGAGAGGGACAGCTAGCTATTCCTAGTCAGGAATGTGGGCTGCTTTTTGATTCTTTTTTTTTTTTTTTTTTTTTGGTGGAAGTGGGGATTGAACTTAGGCCCTTGTGCTTGCCAGGCAAGTGCTTGTTCTACTGAGCCATCTCCCCAGCCCTTTTATCTCATCTTATCAGACCAGACAGGAGACTTGATATGCTGGTTAGAAAAAGCAATCTATTTTCCTTATTGACTGCAAAGTTCAGGGCTGACACTTCTACAACAAGAGGCAGAGGAGCAACAGAAAAGCACATAAGTCACTTTAGCCTTATGACATGCTGGACTTCTAAGACGAAAACTAAAAGACCCAGAGGAAGCAGTGGATGCTTAAAGACAGCTGTGGGGGAGTACAAGTGGAGGGTATGGGAGTGTAGGCATGGGGTAGACTCAGCAAGGCGTCTTTCCTCATATTCACCTGAGTGTCTTTGGGTGACCTTTCTTTGCTACAGTACAGGGCAAGGCAGGAGTCCCATATGGGTCTTCAGGGGAGAAGAAAGAGTCTGAGTTAGTAACCGTCTGAGGTTCTACAACCTGCTCTGGGGCATAGTAGTGGAAGCAGATGCACACAGCATTTCCTTTTTTTTTAAATTTAAGTATTTGGCCCAGGGTCTTGCTACACAGCTCAGACACACAGCGATCCTCCTGTCTCAGGCTCCCCAGCACTGGGATTACAGCTGGGCACCACCATACCTGGTTTCAGTGGTGGGTTCAGGGTCCTGGCTGACACTGTGGTACCTGGGATCTGACCTGGATCCTGGCACTTGCCAGGCAGGCACTTAGAGCTTTGAGCTACCACTCTGTCCCCACTGTTTTGCCTTTAAAACTACCTATCCCTAATATTTCTGTGGCCAAGGTACAGTGTCCCCTTTGTCACTGTCATTCTTCTCTGGAATTGACTAAGTACAATTTTTGATAATTAAAATTAAGCACAATTCAGTCATTTTCATTGGTTATGTTCACTTTTGAAATTTTTACATCTTAAAGAGTCTATTTAATGCTATCCATGAGGAATCAACTATTCAGAGCTGGAAAGATTTTGCAAGTTGAGATGCTTCTGTAGGGTTACTTATAAAAGCCAATCCCCAAGAGGCAGCCCATGCTTGCCTGTGCCTTCACTGACTTCCTGTCTCAGGGGACATGATCCTAGGTCCTGTACCTTCAGGACAATGCAAAACATTTTGATTTATGAAATTAAGAAAAATAAAATTATATAATTTTGTAAAATGTACTTACAAGGCCTCATTGAAACTGAAATTGTGCCTCCCAGCCTTCTGTCCATCTGTGCTTTCTTTATCCCTCTATCTTCTTTCTACTTTGTCTCCTAGCTTCCTTCCATCCTCCATCTCTCAGTCCTCCCCGATTTCCTTCTATCTTCCCATTCATCTGTCCCTCCTTTATTGGAGAAAGGAAGCCATGAAGTCAAAGCACTCAGGCTGTCATAAAAGCCATTGTACACCCCTGCTTGATGAACAGAGAAGATAACTATTCATTGGCCTGCTCTTTATTTCTCAGAATGTTATATTAGTAACTGAATCAAAGAAAACAATTGTACTTTTCTTGCTAAATTGAGATAATTACGAAGCACTTTCACATTTCTATAGTTTTCTGTCTTGTGATAAACTCTGAGAGAGGCTGCTTGTCTTGATCATTCAGTTATTCAAATAACTATGATGGGTGGCAGGTGACAATGAGAAATTAAACTTAAGAGAGTTACAACATCCAACTATCTACCTGTACTCAGGAAACTTGTTATTTTTGTTTAACTTTCATGTGATCCCCTTAAGTAATTTCACTGATAACCAAAGAACAAAGTTGATGCCTTTCCATTGGTGACTAAATTAATAGAAATTAGACTAGAAAATAATGATTATAAATCAGTCAGCTACTAAATTGCGGACTGCTCCATCTTACACCTTTCAGAAATTTTCACCTTCATCATTGTTAGGAAGATTGGTTGGCCAGAGAGATGGCTTAGCAGAGTAAGTGTTTGCCTGGCAAACACAAGGGCCTGAGTTCAATCCTGGATACCTTGAAAAAAAAAAAGATTGGGTTTATGTTATGAGAGATCTAAGCTTTGACAGCTTCAAGGTAGTGCCACTGGTTACATGTGACCACACATGTTCAAATTTATTTATTTATTAATTATTTATTTATTTATCTAGTTTTGTATTTCACAGAAGGGTCAACAAAGTGTTCAGGGTCTCACTACTAGATCATGGATGAAAATGCCTTATTAAAGCTTTACAAGAGTTGTCAGTGGGTGAAAAACTGGGCTGCACGGTGCTGCTTGCCCAACTTTGGACAAGTTCCAGAGCACTAAGTCTTATGGAGCACATAGTAGACTTCCAATCAATAATAGCCTTTGTTATTTTGCGTCTTTTAAAATAAGAAAAATGACAACACAGTGCATAGTAACCCAAAAGCCCATCAGATTTCATAAATACAATTTTGTATGTCCCCAAAATATATCATGTGTAATTACTTAACATGATGTTCTAGGAACAATGAACACTATTTACTGTTACAGAAAGATATTCCTGGTCCATCTTCATAGATTACAGAAGTATGTAAGTTATGGGCTATGTTGATGTAAAAGACAAGAAAAGAGACACAAATCATGATACAATTTAGTGATTCAGGAATATTTTAGTTTTATTTTATAGACTTTGCCTTTAAATTTTTTTTTCTTTGTACTATACCTTTAACTTTTATAATCAGAAAAAGTACTAAGTAAATATGGGTAAAGAGTTTCACCTTTTTGGACCGTGTTTCCTGTGTTTATGAATGACACGTACCGTATGAGCACACTGCAACTGAAGCAGAGCGTTGTCCACTATTTAGTCTGTTTCTACTTGCATATTTTATAAACACTGCTGGCAGGAAACAAAATAATAATCATGTGAAGGAGGCATCGCAGATAAATCTTGAATTATTGAGGGATGCAGTTTAATGGACTGGCGTACGCTTTATGACTTCCAGACTGTCGCTGGGAATTTAGGTGAGACTTTTCTAGACAAAATCTTTATTACTCTCAGCACTGTTGTCTTCTTCTTCATGTAAATGTCAAGAACACTTTGGTCACATTTCCCTGCATGAACCATATCGTGTCATCATCGGCAAAAGACTTGAACACATCATCCAGGGACGCATGTAGATGCAAAGCTAGCGACCCAAACAAACTCCATGTTCTCTGAGAATTTACAACTTGAGAAAATATCCACAAGAATGCACTAGACATAAAAGTGGGTTCATATACTATTTGGATTTGGGGTCTTACATCTACAAAAACATATGGACAGCAAACTGCATCTTTAAATTTGCATTAAATGCATTCTTCCAAGTTATGCCTATCTAAGCATTTTGGGTTCTGCACATAGACACACACAGACACAGTAATGATGAAACTTTTTTTTTCTTTTTCGTTTTTTTTTTTGCAGAACCAGTAATTGAACTCAGGCCCTTGCACTTGCCAAGGAAGCGTTATTCTACTGAGTTATCTTCAATGCCCTACAAAACATTTTTATTTATTAATTTTTTTATTTTATTGAAGTACAAATATAAATGAGACAGCTTTAAGATACTTTGACAAGATGGATTTGATAAATTAATACACTGCAAACTGTTTTCATAATGTTTTGGTATCGTAGAAGGTTCATACATGATATTATACATACAGACATTATTATAGCAGATGTCTCTTATCAGTAAATTAAGAGAGTGTAGCTGTTTACATATCTTATTTTTTATACCTGAATTTCATCAAAGATTCAATAATTAATACTTTCTACCTTGTTATTTTCCCAGTGGTTTTCCATAGTACTAGAAGCCGACATAATATCCTGTCCAACTACCATTAGTGCAAATCTTGCCTCTCATAGAATTATGTAAATGCATGGCATTATGTACTCTGGTTTCTCTTCAGATTGTATAAATCTTTCACCTTTTACTAAAGATACAAAACTTTTTGAATGTGTACTAAGTAAGTATACAGGGCCAGCTGAAAGTTCCTGCCTAGACAGAGCACAGCTACCTTGCTGGCCTTGCCCCTGGGGTGCACTATGAAGCTGATTGGGACTGGGCATGGTGGTGTAAACTTTTAATCCCAGCACTTGGGAGGTTGAAAGCAGGAGAATCACTATGAGTCCAACCTACGTAGTGAGACCCTGTAGACCCTGCAGACCCTATATCAAATACATAAAAAAATCCTTTTAATGCAAGTAAAATATCTTATTAAGTGCTGTTTTGGAAATAGAAACTAGGCGTTTTGACACATGCTTGTAATCCTAGCACTTGGGACGCTGAAAATAGGAGAATCACTATGAGTCCAATCTACGTAGTGACACCCTATAGACCCTGTACTAAAATACAAAGAAGGAGG